>JAHZMX010004241.1:0-28157 GCA_027743895.1 Seira musarum
TAATGCATTTTTACCCTACATCTACATGTGTAACCATATAACCTAATCAAAAATTATGTATAAAATTGAAATTATGTAACCTTTTAGTCAAGTTGAGTAGTAAGAATACTAAAGCAGTTTTCTAGTTAAAGCTCGATATACCATTTATACAATATTACAAATTTAAACAGCAATAACGATCTAGTTTTGCACCAATCAAATGACTACTTTTTTGACCTGTTATTTACACCACGGAAATTTTCAAGAATATGGAGAAAATTATGCCGTCTAACTTTCGCGAGGTTTATTTCATATGTGGGTGTTTTTTGTCTGGTCATGTCAAATCAAGGTTCAAATTTTACCCCAAATTTGACACGAATCTCTCGTTGTTATTGCTATTTGAAAGTAATTTTATGAACAAATTCCAAAACTTGTCCGGTATATCAAGCTTTAACTATACCTAAAGTCATACTAAATTAACTTACGTATGTGAACATACATAATTACAAAAAAATGCAAAATGCAGTGAAGAATGTCTTGTACATACTAAATATTGCTATATACATTCCTAAATGCAACAATTCAAATGTAACCTTAAATGAGGCTATTTATAGCTTGTACCAAATAATTTATAGCAACGTTTTGTTAAGACTTAAGTGATATATAGTAGGAATTAGTTTTTTTAGACTGCAACCTGTAACAGCAACCTTTTTTCTTTTCCAGTAGACTTGATGCAGTTGTTACCATTTTTGTTTTTCTTTTATGCTACCAATATAATAATGATGATAGTTTTGTTTTTTGTACAATCAATCACAATAAATGAAATAGAAAAAATGTTCTCGCTCGTAGACGTACAAATAAATAAATATTTTTCAAATAAACTTTTAAAAAACCGTTTTAAGTTATTCAGTTGATCGAAGGCGGTTGAGGCTAGAAAGTGTGATGAATAGTGTATGATTTTTGTTACAGTTACGGGTTCTTTTGTTGACGAAAGTGTAAAGTTTTTTTTATCGTATCGTATTGAGTCAAAAACAGACAGAGGCAACATAAATGGCGAGATGAATATTATAAATGTTATTGCTAAGGTAATGTAAGCGAGGTAAGTAGATAGGGTATCATCATCATCATCGTGAGTTTTGAATATTTGAATGTATAAGTCTGATAAAAATATATATTATCTCTGTAGATCATAAATCTTTCATAGCGCGATATAATATCAATATTATGCATAGTAAGAATCAAATGCAAAAGTAAAGTTAATGCTCTTTTCTCTGTAACAATGCAAATTGAATGTATTTGACAAGAAATAAAATAAAATACATGACATTGACATACATAATTAAGAATTCATTCCTGACGTACGTCATACCATAATCATATAAAATACAGTCGTTTTATAGACAAAGGCAACTTCTGTTATTCCTCGAAACTTTTCTCTATTTTTTCATCCACATCGAACAATGTGCATTTGCCATTAAAAAATTATTTAAATTCAAACAGTTGCTGAATTGGTTCTATGTACAAACTAGGCAATGATATTTTTAGAGATAACAACGCATCATTGATTTGATTCATATTGCAATTTCAGTTTTAGGCGTATCATCAATAAAAAGTAATAATAATGAACATTTTGAATGACATATTTAGTAGTAGAATAATAATATTTTCATCTCTATGTAACAGTAAAAAGTAATAATGATAAAATGTTGCTATCAGAAAGGCTACGACTTATGGCTTTGGACGCGGTCTTCCACCAGCAGCATCATCTTTCTTTCGGCGCCAATTGTCGTCGTTGCCACCGAATGGCTCGTCACGGTTCTCTCTTCCACCTCCTCCTTCACGACGACCGAAGGAAGGACCGTCTCTTCCACCCCTGGATGCACCTCTGAAAACGCAAAATAAGGTTAGATGAAAGATGAAAATCAAACGAGAAATTATCAATGATGTCAACATCTTTTATCTTTTGCGTACCTTTCTCCACGATCACGTTCTCGATCCCTATCGCCTCCTCGCTCAGGTCTATCGCGTGAAGGTGGTCCGCCACCACCATCTCCTCCTCTTCTCCAAGGACCATCATCAGGTGCCTATAGAGTTACGATTTGGAATTAATGCTGGGATTTTTTAAAAAAAGTTATATAATTTAGTCATGTATTCTTACGCGAGCGACTTCGCCGCCACGACCACCACGCTGAGGACGGTCGAATCCACGATCTCCCCGATCACGATCACCCCGATCACGATCTCCCCTTTCTTTGCCACGTTCGAAGCCACCCCTATCCCTATCACCCCGTTCTGGTCTATCTCCTCCACTGCGTCCCCAATCGTTGCGATCGCCTGCACCTCTCTTTCGATCATCTCCCATCTCCCTGTCTCGGTCCATTTTTCTTTCGAAAGGTCCATCATCACGATCCATAGGTTTCGGTCTTTCACTGCGCATCTGACTACGATCAAAATCAGGTTCACCACGATCACGTTCTCTATCTCTTTCCATGCCTCTATCTCTCTCCATTCCTCTATCCCTTTCCATTCCTCTGTCTCTCTCCATTCCCCTATCCCTCTCTTGTCTTTCAGGTCTTTCCCTTGGTGGAATATTGTCTGGAGGAAGTTCTCCACCAGCAGCCATGGCCGCCTTCTTGGCTTGAATTGCTTTAGGAACCCATACGCTTGGATTACCTGCAGCTGATGGAGCAGCACCACCAGAAGCAGCTGCAGGCGGGGCCGCTCCTCGGGGTGGTGCACCGCCAGCGTCTGCCTTTTGCGCAAGGGATTTTGGTCTCCAAACTTCGGGCGCAGCTGCGGAGGCAGGAGCTGAAGCAGCTTCTTTTCTAGCTCGTTCCTGTCTGTCCTTCTCTTCACGCTCTTCAATCTCCCTCTGTTTAGCACGTTGTTTCTCTAATGTGATACGGTTCCTTTCTTCAAGCTCCTTCTCAATCTTTTCGCGCTCGATTCGTTCTTCCTCCTCCTTCGCCTTACGAATAGCCTCCAAACGAGCACGCTCTTCTGCAGCCTTCTCCTCCTCATGCTTCCTTCTTCTTTCTTGTTTCCTCAATTCCTTCCTCTCCTGTAACCTGGCTGCCTTGACATTCTCAAACTCCTTATCAAACTCTGCCAATTTCTCCATGAACTTGTCCCTTCTGGAATCCAAAAGGTTCTTAAGAAATTGATCTTTATCCGCCCTCATCCTTTTCATTCTGTCCCTATTTGCAACGGCCACCTTTCGCTCTTCAATCAAATGAGAAATTCTTTCCGCCTCGTGAGCTTCCCATTCAACCTTCTCCTCTTCCTTCTTTTTTGTCATGTATTGTTCAATTACAGAGACTTCCTCCAGCCTCTTTGCCCTCTCAACGTGATCGAGGCGCTTCTCCTGTGCCTTCATCCTAGCCAAATGTTCTTTCGCTTCCTTTTGTAGTTCCTCCTGTTGGCGCTGAAGCACTGTTTCCAAGTCTAGTTTTGAAGCTTCCTCTCCTTCGAACTTTTGAATGACTCTTTGTCCAATGGAAGTCTGTCCAATCTGCCTGATCCTTTCTTGTAACCGACGTGTATTGATTTCCATTTGTTCGGCTTCCATTTTCTTCCTCTCTCGTTCCTCACGCTCAGTTTCAAGACGCTTCTGCTCCAGGATCATTTGCTGTTTCACAATCTGTTCAGCCCTAAGTTTCTCTTCGTAATCTCGGTCGATAGCGGACCTCTCCAGTTCTTCACGACGCGAGTTAATCCTCTTCTGACGCTCCATCAAAGAACGGTGATACTGAACTTCAGTTTGCCTATAAATATTTACGATCTTCGAGCGAATCATATCTTCCTCGGCTTGAATTTGAGGTGGGCTTATCATTTCAACAGTATCCTGAAGGAAATCCATGACATTTACGAGCTGCAGACGAACAGTCTCGGATGGCATAATCTGAAGATGAGGACCCTCCGGCAAGTCCTCTCTAGAAGCTTCCGCCAGTGAAGACCCAAACTTGATGCAATTGCTTCGGTGATCAATGCTGATTTGCATGTCATTGTATCGAACAGCATCAACCAGAATTTGTTCAAGTTGTGTTTGGTTTGAGAACACGGTCATGTTCATCAGATGGTCATACTCAATTGTTTGATACACCTACAATATGCAAGCATTAAATTGGTCACACAGTCAATTCAAGTCACTGTCAGTAACAATCTGATTTATATGGTTATCCTGGGACTTTACCTGTGACACCTGCTTGATTAAGCGTACTAAAGTAACTTCCCTCAATGGGTCAATATATTGCTCCAAATAGTCGCTGGGGTACTCCCCGGAGGCTACAGTTTGCAACAGCTGCTCCACATCTTGACAAAGGCTTAAAGGACAAAACTCGGATTCGAGAATCTCGTGTAAGTCTTGTAAAGGCTTGATCGCATTAGTCAGAATGCCATGACGACTAATGTCTTTAATCATCGACTGCCTCGTGGGTGGTTGAGGTAGGAAAAGCAAAGTTGCGAGCTTCTGGGACTTCTCCAGCATTCCTTTGTCCGTCTCTACGAACCTCTCAAACTCAGGATGAAGGACGGGGAATGGAATCGCCAGCGTAGCCAATACAACTTGTGATGCATTTCTGTAGACAAGAAATATAGAATTAGTTAAAACCTCACAACTCATCAAAGTTCAATCTTTTTAAAACTCATTTGCACTCACTGGCAAGGCAAAACTTGAAAGCCTACAAAAGTGTTAAACAAATTATATTTTGGTCTTGTGACAAGAAATTATCTGCTTGTCTCTTTTTATTAATAACCATACCATTTGCGCAATGTCATGATACAGATTCTCCAAGCGCGGGTTATTTCTCAGCAGATCCAAGCATTGGGTATACGACTCCCATAGGAATTTCACCCAAGGGATCAAAGCAGCACGACCACTTCGTTCCTGGGCCTGTTCCTCCGTGATGACGCTGCCAATTAAAAGAAAAGTCATTTTAATTTACATCCCATTTATTCAAACCTTGACTTTTTTTAACCACTTTCTCACTTTAACAACGTCATATCAGCCATGGAGAGGTTGTCGAGGTCATCAACTTCCACAATGGAGATGGGTTCAGCATCTGCCGATTGTTCCACTGCCGACTTCTTTTCAATCAGGGTCTTAGCGGCTTCCGTCTTTTCCTCCGCCATTTTAATATAGCTCCTAATAACTTTCTCCAAAAGTCCTACATTCACCTGAATTATCAAACCAAACCATATGGGTTTTATCATGTCACCTTTGTACTCCATAAATAAATGTCAAATCATTTTAAATTGAGTCACTCACCGATTGACACATCAGCCTGTATTGATAAAGACCCTCCTTCGCTGTGTGCGGTTTCTTGAGTTCCACACACAGTTCCAGATATTTGAGCATGATTGGCTCAATAACCTACAGAAAAACCAATTAATGTAATGTCCATATCACCAAAATCGCATTTTTTGTACATTTCCAAAAAATTTCTTATATCTACCTTTTCACTGAAAGACCGATGTTTCTTTCCTTTGATGACATCATAAAGAGTGTCCAGAGCCCTGGAGGGCTTCCCCACTTCAATGAATTCTGTTTACCACAAGAAAAACCAATTCAAATTCAAAATTCTATTGCAATAAAGTCCAGTTTAACGATCTTTTGTCATTAGTTGCTCAATGTCAAAATTCCAAGTCCGTTTATCATTCCAGTAGTAAAAAATATGTTTCTAACTCACCAGTTGCCTTTTTAAGGGCATTTTCGGGCCGTTGATAGTACCGGGACATTTTTTAATCACAATATTTACTTCACTGCATAGAAATAATTTAAATGACAATTTTGTGGCAATGCCGGGTGTCTTTTTTCACGGATCTAATCCAGTCTGCAAATTTATTGTCTCGCCTTTTTTATCTGTCCTGCCAAAGTCAAGTCACGACGGCAGCAGATTGAGAAGTAGCAGATTCACCAAAATCCAAAATCCAATACAGACAATATGCTGCAGGAAAAAAAGAAGTGTTCAGCATTCAGCTTCTCTATAGCTATATTAGCTATAGCAGATTCCTACATGAACGGACATGAGGGAGGCCATAACCCACTAACCAAGCAAAGTGAATTGTGTAAAAAGAGTATGAGTAAGAGAGTTTGAGATGAGTAGTGTTGTAGTATGTACATGTAGGTATATAGACTTATGAATATAATTTCGTGAAAAGGAAAATGCCACGGCACAATTTGAAATTTCGTGTAAAAATCCTGTCTGTCTCAGCGAATCAAAATGCGTTCCATTAGGAAGCTGGCCTCATCCACTTATTATGTCAGCAGCACACGACCATCTAACTGAGGCACAGAGGAGAGCAAATAGCACTAGCGCTGCAGTGCAGTAGTGCACGTAATAAACCCTTTATCACTTGCGTACATGCTTTAAAAACAGCCCCTCTTCTCTCATCCTGAACATCACACTCTAGAGCGAAAAGGGGTAAAGTGTTACTGCTGCTTTACATTACAAAAAATATTTGGTTTTTGTATCGTATCACCATCATTTCGTTCATGTATGTAGCCAGCGAGCTCATGATCTGAAATCTGAATATGGACTGACTCTGACAGAATCTGTGAGGGAATCAGGAAAAATGATTTTTTTTGTTGTTGTCGGTGTTTTTTTTTGTCGAACGCCTACACGACGCCAGTAGTAGATGTCATATGTCACGCTAATTAAGGCGTCAATGCAATCGTTGGACTTTGTCAAGACATAATAATGTAAATGTAAACATTCCACATCAAAAGACTTTTTTGTTGCTCACTGATTGATGATAATAAGTTTGGTGGTGAGATCTGAAGTCAAGTTTATTAATGGTTGCACTTATGGACGAAGATGTCAATGCAGCGGAGACGAAGCAGTTGGGGGAATTGGTGGTTAAAGCGAAGCCCATTTCATGTCATCTCATCGGTAAATTGAGACAATAAAGACAAATCAGATTGGAAAAATATAATGTGAATTTAAAAAAAAATTATTAGACTCTGTAACGGTTTGATTCAGAGGTAGATCATCTCGGAAATGTTCTTTGGAGCTGGAGTTACCCAACCTGTGATAACGATGGAAAACGTGTGTGTCTTAAGCGATTCAATGGTATTAGGAGGACAACTTCCAGCCAGGAAGAGGCCTTTAAGTTCTTCCGATTCCGGTCTAGTTGGTATTACATCTTCATTTCGAGCTCATTGTCTTCCTATGACAATAAAGCTGGGAAGTTGGATAAGGTAAATTAAACTCTATTGTATTTCGTCATTTGCCGTTGTGAAATGACAGACGTTTAATTGGCAATTGGATGTTCCGTCTATAGTTGGACCAAGTTGGAGTTATCGTAGAAGCAGAAGAGTTCAATCCTGAACGTTACCGAACAATTACGGAAGTGCTTTTCCACACATACTTTAAGCAAGAGAACCCTACAGTGGTTCTCCAGCAGTTTCTGTCTCTAGTCGTTAGCGGGACGTGTCAGTTGCCAAAAAGGAAAATTTATAATACTTCAGATCATGATGTTTGTTTTCCACTGTCAAGGGGACAGATTTATGGTTAGCCTAACAAAATGAAACTAAAAGGGACTTCAACGCAATTTGTTTTAATTTCAGTGCGGTTAAAATTATGATGTCATTGCTTGTCGGGAATCGAGAGAACACTACTGGGCAAATCCATTTATGTGTGTATTAAACTCTTATGTGCAAATAGACTGAAACTGTGTTCCATATAATATGATTCTACTGAGTTTAAACCTCTTTTCCGAAAGCGCACGATTGAAAAACGATTGATTTTCAATTTTCATTCGTACTTTAAAATTTATGTAAGAAATCATGGATGTCTAGAAACTTAAATTGTAACTCGTAAGAATTGTGAATGAACTCCCTTTCTTTCATATTTCTGTCACCAATGAAAGTTCGGATTGCTTCGCTGTAGCTTTAATTTGAATTAATGCATTTTCATTGCAGCGATTATCACAAAGTTTGGATTAGAAACCATTGTCCTTATGACTTCCTTGATACGAAGGCAAAGAATAGTAGTTTACCACCATGATGTCGATGAACTAATTAAGGTAACCTTCAATTTAATCTTGAGACCCTTATTGTAAATGGACTTATTTAGTGCACATTGAAATTACGATTTTTTTTTTTGAATAATCACATTAGTATTCTCTGAACATTCCTGCTTTTGGACCCGACCTTATCACAATATGGAAGTCTGTCTACCCGTGGGTGGGTTATAATGATGAAGAACTGTCCTCTTTCTCGGTTAGTTTTTCATCCTGTTTGTTTGGTTTAAAAAGACAACTTAATGAATATAATTTGGCAATTAATATTTGAAATATCAGGAAAGTGAATTTCATATCATTGGGTGCCCGAACGCAAGCATTGAAAATCGTACTGACTTGTTTGATGTGTTCGTAAACATTCCCGCTGGTGAAATATCAGTATCTCCACATGCCAAAGGTTCATATTTTACTGCTACGCATAATACATATTTATAAAAATAAAACTGATGCTTCATTTTTAAAATTGAGTTGCTTTAACATATTGATATGCTTGATATTTTCAGAAAAAATGATGATGGGCAAGCCGCACAAAGAAATGGCCCTTTTTCTTTTGCAGTTGGCAGAAACCAACGATTCCAAAACGAATGAATGTGATATCATCCATGAAATCCAAACAAAAATCAAAGAACTGGCTATTGACAGTGACAAACTAAATGTAAGTTTAGCCGTTATTCTAAGCCTTTAAGTTATCTAGACTTTAAAAATAAGCATTCATATTTGTTTCTTGCATGATCCATAGAAAATGCCTTCCGTTATCTCTTCTGGTACGAAGTCATAACTCGAACGAAATACACGATAAAGTCAAAGGAGTGGTAATGCGATGATGGAGTCCAAAAATCCAGATCCGCCTTCCGAACAAAAAGCCTTTAATATTATGCCCAAGTTATATCTGAAACTGCTTAATATGGTTTGATTTTACTGCGAGAGTAAAGAATCGTTAGACATTAAAAAAATAAAAGCAGAACTAAATATTTTTTATTTCTAGAGTACAAAAATTTGGCCGCTTAATACATTCTATTTTAGCCTTTCCGTAGGCTTTATAGCGTCTCAGAATTACAGAAATTAAAAATTTTCTATTTGTCATTGTTACTACAAAACAAAAATTGATCTACCAATTTCCAATGTTGTAAATACAAATCTTGGACATTAACCGTGAAATGCCTACTTTATTCGTGTTCGCAAGCGACCAAGAAATAATTATTTTTTATTTAAATACAAAATTAACTTATACTCTTATGTCTATAAAAACTAAATTATTCATTAGTACATTTTATGGTATGGCAAAACAATGAATTATAATACTTACCTAATAATACAGAGCTCAGAATGAAATACTTCAGCTAATAAAGAATATAAAAACAACAAAAAGCTTGATCATGAATTCTTGATATCAAACAGATCAGTTATTTTTCGCATGAGAAATGAGATTAATTTAAAATCAGACTTATTTCAGAGAAGGGGAACTATCAATCAATGAATATATCAATCAATACAAAATACTAAATAAGCTTCACTGCAGTCAAGGCCTGATACATGATACATCAATTATGAATTAGAATTTACATGATACATGTGTAATTTTGACTTTCTTGTATGCAATAAAATATGTCGTGCTCCGTTTTTACAGATCATGGGACAGGGCCATATTGACATTGAAAACGGATAAAATCCTGTGATTCAGGCTTTGACTACACTAAGGCGACAGCAACAGAGATTCTAACTGATTTAGAAACTTGGTAGCAAAAACGACAAAGTAGGAAAACAATTACATAATTAAAAGTACATATTTTTTGTATTTTATAAATAAAAACAATAAGCTGAAAAGGGAAACTCTCAAGTACACTATTTCGAGATAAAAAAAAGTCGGCTTGGAAAACTGTCATGTACATATTAAAACTATGAACGAAACAGTTGCATTTTTAAATATCAGCATAAATACAAAAACATAGTCTTTTTCTAGAGCTGATGACATCACATCGGCTATGCTATTTACAAACAATAAAATAATGTCAGGAAATGTTACACTTGGAATTTTTAAGTAGTCGACATAGCTGAATGTATTTTGTTGAGTGAGACGGCACTGCGTTTTGAACAAGTTTTTGCCTTCTTGGCTTGGCTTCCTTTCCTACACACTACAATTATTCGGATGGGCTGCTTTAAAAAACGGGCGGTTTAAATAGGTAATACGTAATTGTAATCGAGGTATATTTTTTTTCTAAACTCTCGCGATACAAAATCAGTACAGCATAATGGCACCATTCGTCTTCTCCTCTTGTATAGGTTTATGCATTTTATGGCGGTCTCGGCGAGTCTGATGTGCTCCCAGGAAAATCAGTACGATATTAAGAATATGGATAATGGCCGCCCCCACCACGAACCAGAATGAGTAACCAAGAACAGCGAGTCCATCGGATGTCCAAGTAATCTTCCGGTCTTCGATTGGTAACACATTATGCCTCAACTTGAGGTGGTACTGAATTCCCCACGTGACCAACGAGCCCAGGTTGCATGCCACTGAAATATTTAAAAAATAAATTGCTACAATATATCCTGCACTTCAGCTTTACTAACCATATTTTTTTAATGGTACTCACAGGCGCAACTGTTCCAAAGGTAGAGACCTGGTATGCCCGTTATTGCCTCCACTGGCGTTGTTGCCGTGTTTACGAGTGCGAACACGGCGGAAAAGACGGCGAAAAGTATCGCGAGACACACGCATCCAATTGTCGCCACCCAGAGTCCATAGTTCATGAAGTTCTTTTCAGTATTTAACGTCTCAATAACTGCATTAACCACAAAAAATAAGACATGTTTCGTTAAAAACCGTTTGCAAATTTCCATACAAATATTACACAATTATTAAGTGTTCTTTTTAACTCGTAAGGGTTGTTCATATGCATACACTTAAAAAACATAATGCATTTTCATGCTCCAGTGAATCTTTTTATATGAATTGACAGCAAAACAGGGTACTAAAAAGACCTGAGAACCTCACGGCTCATACCGTATTCTTTTTATTAAAAGAAGGCCAACAAGTAGAAAGTTTGAAAACGAGGCCCGGAACATCTTCCTGTACGACTGAACCCAAGGTTGCCGAATTGAAACTACTTAAGTCAAGAAAATTTCCTCGGTAGTCTAACACATCCCAATCCCCTCTATCTTACAAATAAGATGTTAGGAGTGGAGAAAATGGAAAGGAAAGAAATGTTCAAGTAGGTACTGAATTCGTTCGGGTTTCTCATTTGGATATACTACCAGGCACTGGTCTAAGATATGGCAGAATTTATATACAGCACCAGTGCTGAATTAGAAATAATCCGGTAATTGTATCGTATCTATATATAGCTGTACTTTTGTTGTTTTTTACATTTATTACGTCTTTTTATTTGTACGCACCAAAACCTACATGCCAAGCCAAAATTGTAATTTTTTATTGAACAAGGCAACTTGCTTGGCAAAACCTATTGTAATAGCTTAAAATAACACCAAAACTTTTATTTTCGAACTCACTTCACATCAAAGAATCACAAAAAAGGCATAAAACTCCTTTTTGTACACCCACTTAATATGGAATAATGTGGTGAATCACATTTACAATATTATAATCCCTAATTAACAATGCATAACTACTACACAACGTAATCCCATTGTTTCATTTTCATTCATGAAAATAAACGCTTTTCAAAAATTCTATTCCGCGTTATATAATTTCCTCATGGTGAAGTGAAGTCATTATAATTTATGCATATTTTAATTCCCTGTCATCAACATAATTCATTCGAGAATTTTTAAAAATGTTACCCCCATGCAAGGCTGGTAGGTATCTCACGTAATTGACACGCTGCGACTGAAATAATGAAGTAATTGCTATTGCCATTGCATTCTCATTGCGTGCCATAATAATAATAATGTCCAAGTGCATTTTAACAATTGCTTTAGCGTTGCCTTGACTCAGGGCAGGGGCCTCTCTGCAATTATATTTTTTCTTCATAAGCGATCTAACAATCTTAAAGTAAATGTAAGTAAGGCTATGATAATTAAATATTCTCACGTCTTCGTTTTGACAGAAATATCTCATTTGGAATGAAAATGGCTTCTCCTCTTATTCTAATATGGAAAATTAAACAATGTATGTATGTAGTAATGGACGACGTTCCTTTTAAAAAAATCTTTAAATCAGGGAATCCACCCATGTAAAAGTGGAAGAGTAATTAGTAGTGGGAGAGTTCTTAATGCATCGACTCAAATCGTATTTTTATCATATTCAATTTGTACACTAGCTTGTTTTTTTATGCTGGTCATGAATGGGAAAATCATGTTATCATTTCCTCCAATATTTTTTCTCAATTCCTCCCTTTTTATAGGAAAATGCGGAGTAAAATAATGAATCTACACGTCCTTTCAGCTTCTTCAAAGTACGTACAATGCAAATTCCTTTCGCTTTTACGATTATGATTGTATTTGATATGCATTGTTTAGTACTACTACGTTACGTTGATGCGGTGGGAAAGTATTTCAGATGAAAGGGAAAAATAAATTATGATACATTTTCCCGAATCAATTATCAAAAAATAATGAAAATCTGACATGTTGTGAGTATGACCTTGTGCAAATTCCAAGTCAAGTGGTCAAAGGTTGATTTACCGCTACTATGTAATACTGATTTTGATTTGGCAACTTTGGATTGATTTTGCAATCAAACAAGGGTAAAGTAGTAGGTATTATTATGTTGATATTGAGAGATCGTTGTAGATTCCGCACTATAAACGAATTCGACAATATGTGTTCGTTTGATTTTTAATTCATTCAACCACAAATCATTAGCTTACAATTTTCATTGCTGACATATTGGTTTTCCGATTATATTTTTTAATAATTTTGTCATAGATCAGTTGCTCCTGCAAGCGTATAAAAATCAAGATCGAAACGTTCAAGGAGCCTTTTCTTGAAATTTCAAAAAGCTTTTAGCTCGATTTTTGCAGCTTTGATAGAAGTTCTTTAGCAAAAAATAAAAGAAATATTTTTTTACCATTTATGTCGGACGGTCTCCATCCATACCCAGTGTTGAGATGTTTCCTCCCGTAGAATAGCCCTAAATGTATCCTTCCATCGGAGATGTTTGGTATATTCGCACTCGTTTTTTTGTGCGCCCTCGCAACAATCCAATGTTGCGTGCTCAATGCCGCAAGGAGAAGAGCTAGGGCTGCACAGCATGTAATGAAACTGACGAAGGTCATTCCACGTCGGAACGCTAGACCACTCATCCTTATCCTTGCTCCTCCCTGGACTTGACCGCCGGGATGAAGGTAGAAGGAGGACACCTCGATCAACTTATTTCCAAAAATCAATATCTATGTTCACAGTCCACTAGTTTTAAATTTCTTTGAAAAAGAAACTGTCATTTCACGTGTATTAGCTACATTGGAGCTGCTACGATGGAATGAGTCCCTTTCTGTCCACTTTCTTGTTGAATTAGAAACGAATTACATGACGGTCATATAGTCATAGTCACGGGGAATTCGAGACTTCGATTTCCCTTCACGATTAGGATTAGCACGCACACAACATAACACAACCTTTCACCTTTTCACTCCCTTCAAAAGGATTTTCTTTTTTTCCCAAAAAATAATGCGATTATAGTTTTTTAAGGCGGAGAGGTGAGAGTTTACCAAATGATATATTATTATTCCGTCTTGTCTTGATGTACTGCGCCAACACTAAAGGCAAGAAAGATGTGGGACACGATATGTAAGGATCCTGAGACACTTTTTCCTTCACATCACCTAATCTAACAACGGCGATTTACTTTTACATGCCTTCCAGCTTTAAAATGTATTTATTCATTCGAAAAGGAAACCAGTATTCGACGCAGCATCGAAATATTAAATTTTATATTTTGTGTGCAATAATTTAGAACATGAGGTTAGTTGAGTTAAGGATGACTTGACTAGCGAAAGAATTTTTAAAACAAAATCCTTTTTCGATTTTTAAAGGGGGACGACTAATACAATTCCTTGTTGTTTGGCAGCATTTGTATGTGTGATTGTGATTGCAGATTTTCGTGATTAAGTATATTTATCATGTAGCATAACATGTATCGAGATGATGAACAACACTTTTTAACGATATTGTACCTCGAAAAATTAGGGATGCGATGAGGTGAGGCGAACAAGAAGATGACAATAAAGTTTACCTAAGTGCTTGGGGGGAATGATGATGATATGATACGATCGGGATGAGACTATATGGTCTTGACTTGGTCACTCAACTGAGGATTCACGTTCAATTCCTGTTTTTTTTTCGAGGCACGTTCACAAAAAAAGAGTGATTTGAAACAGAAGAACAAGGAAGAGATTATTGTACCTTCGTTCTTTACTCTTTATATGATCAGATCACTATGACATGAAACGAAAGGAACGATCGTTGCGTTGTAAGTTAAGCAAGCGAGGAGGATGGATGATATGAAGCGAAGCCAAGGATTTTAAAAATATCATTCAATTCACATCACCCTCAACTCTACAACTTTATAACAACGAACGAACGTTACTATTTACTTACAACACGAGTCAGGGTTGTTTCTCTTCTGTTAAGTTTGTGTTGTGCGAATGTCCGTCATCTTCTTCGATTCATTTCAACCCTATACCGTATCGCCATATCATCATCATCATCATCAACAAAAACATCATCCCCATGAAAAAATATATGGAGGGACTTGAGCCTCATTATTGCATTCACAGGTGCACTGTGCATTCGTGAAGGGGGTTTTCTGGTCTGTGAAAAAAAAAAAATATTCTAGAACCTAAACAGGTATTTAGAATTTAGATACCTGGTCTGTCTAGTCTAGTCATCACATCGCCGCATCACATTTAGCATTTACCTATGATTGTTGAGACTGAACAGTAAGTAGGTGGCAACAATCGCTATCCTTGCCCATGCAATTGCAAATCCAAGAGCAGCCTACCTGTTCTCGTCATTATCATAATTCTTGTGTGGGTTAACAAACCCCGCTTTTTACTACAAGTGTTTAACACCGCATTTCCTCTATTTCATTCAGAATGCAGAACAAAACAGGAATAAGTTTTAATCATGACATCATCACATTTCATCCAAACATGACATTTTTTGGATTAATTTTTCCGTCCGAAGTGTACAAAAGTGTCTATAGATTATGGAACATTAGTTTTAGTTATTAGAACGACAATGGTTTTTTATTATCCGAGTAATTTTTAACAATGAGAAAATCAATATGCCATTCCTGCTTTATTGAATGGTTTACGGTTAAACAGGGCTTACCCCGTACCTTCATCCCTTCCTCTGTCTCCTAAACGAATCGCTCTTAACAAGCATTCGTATTGTTTGAGGCAGGTAAGATAGGTGCGTGTGCATGTTTGTGTCGAATGTCGAAGAAACCATACATTTCATATCATACTTTTGAGATATTTTTTTTTACAATTGACAATGAATGAAAATGATCTACTTAAACTACGCCAAGCCAAGCCAATACAATAATGGCAACTGTAAGCAAGTGCCACGCTAATTGTTAAAGATCTCGTATCGTAATTGCATTGCATTCTGCAGGGAAAAAAAAGTGAAACAAGCTTTGGGCTTTGTTTACTTACATGAAACGAAGTTTCATGCACGTCTCTTTTGCACTTGCACTAGTTTTTGCGAAAGTTAACGATTAACGACCAAGTGACTCACTGTACATCATATCATGAGCAAAATCTGGGCCTTTTATCGCATACTAAAATTATCGAAAAACGCTTGTAGTAAGTATTTTCGTGAACATGATAATACAGATAATTATTATGGTCTGCTTCATATATTATTACCTACTTCCTTGTGTACACTTTATTTGAGTTAAAGAAATCGTATGCCAACCAAAACGCGTGCTCAGTTGTTTGTCTGACATCTTTAATTTTATGGCTGATTAGACTTCGGTCGACTATGCGAACTATCGCAAGTTGTTCATAGTTTGGTTAAGCGATCTCGATTCTGATCTGAACTGAACATTTTCTGTAAAAAGCTATTTTAAATTTTGAAACCAAAGATGATTCAACAGCTACAGCTAATTAAATGAGCGCACTGATATTGATCGCCCAGTAACCACTAGGCCCCGTATTCGAGATCGAGAGTCGTGAGTCCTGTCCTAAACATGCACCTATGTCTGTGCGTCTGCAACAAAAACTCCCAGAGTTCAGTTGATTAGTTATCATTTTCATTATCAATGTTTCATTATTAAATGATAGTGAAATTGCAACTGTGCAATCGCCACTGTTGCTGTACACCAATGGCCAGCTATATGGAATTGCATGAGGACTGAGGACGGATGACGCTAATCACCCAAGTGCATTACAAGTTTTTCACGTGTTTCTTTTTTTATGATAAAGGTAGTAATATTGTATGTGACTTTGAAAATTCTCACAGGGGCAAGTTGAATGCTTAAATGTTTTCAAGAGTCAGGATTCCTTTTTCGTTTCTAATTGAGTTATTTTGTAATGATATAATGTAATCAATTGCTAATTAGATTGCTATAAATACACAGATGCGGGGCAATGTAAGATTTTTAATTGCTATTGCATATCAACTCAAGGTCTATCTCATCTCATTCAAATTTGAAGGCTGGAATGTGAATAATGAACTTCAAAATACATAGATATCTACTTTCAAGTAGCGGAAAAGGTGAAATCTCGCGATGAGAAAACCAAAAGCATCATCCCTTACACGTTTGGCTTACCAACCAATATCGGCAACTTTAAATTCCTTCGCTCATCTTTATATCAAATTGAATGCAAGAACAGTGATAGAAATAAATAATTAGAACTGTATTTCGTTTGAGAACCATGCCACTTTATTTTTATCTAGATATGTTGGCAGCCCAACAAAGAGAGTACGCTTCGTAATAGTTCCAAGATTAAAGATTAGAATAACGATTCGCCGTGTAATTAATTACTTATACAAATTATGTAACTAATTATGTATGTGTATATATAGTACTTACTTAAAGACTAGTGAACAAGCCTACGATTTTCTTTTATTTTCACGTTCACCTTTGATTATTTTCCATGACTGTTGGAGAAACAACAAAAAAGGGATAACTGGTAGCAATAGTTGTAATAATAGTAGCATGTACACAGAAAAAAAGATTACTGCTTAAATATACAGGAAATACCTCATTTATTAACAAGTTTAAAATGTTTGAAAAAATTAACAATTTCAAATCGATCGATCAATCCATCGACGTGGTGCTAATTTACAATGAAATTGGCTTGACTGCTTTCGTATCCAGTATTCATAGAATATCTGTAGAAGTACAACGTGTAGTAATATGTTTAAAGTTAACTTATTTAGTTAAACTTTTATTGAATGATTTGATTTTCATGATATTAGTTACAGAACATGTTTCAAATCACTATCAAACCTTACGAACTTATTCAATTTTATACACTATCATTAACTAATTAATAAATTATTTCATTCAATTTTACATCAGATTCTCATTCACTCCGTTCATGCAGCAATTAATTTAACATTCAACTCACAACTACAATATCTGATTTACACTATCGTACATTTATTCATTCACTTTTAAATCGTCCTCAATTTTTTTTATATTCGTAAGTACAAGCAGAGAGATTGAATGTTACTATTTTTTTGGTAACAATCATCATCAATGTCTTTCACAAACTTTACAACTTTTTAACCATCCTATTACATTTTATAAAAGATTGTGTACGATATGCCTAAGTTACGTTAAAACATTGGAAAAGATTTGGACAATTTTTTGGTAAGTACTGGACTAGTTCCTGCATCAAATAAAAGTAACGGGGAAATCTAAAAAAAAATATTTATATTAATTTTACCGGCAACTCAAATTAATCTTGACTGATTTTGCTTTCTTCTCATTTAAAACATTAAAGTTTTTTTGTCGAAGTATGCAACCATGAAAATCGGAAATCAAGTTTTCATTTAATCCTTTTTGTACAGGCTTTATGCAAAACTTTAAGCATGCAGCTATCATCAATATCTCATTTAACCACTGCTTGTTTACCCATTTTTATACTACTTTCACGCCTTTTGTAATTGTAATCATAATCATTCATATTGATTGAAAAGCAGTTTACATAAAAGTCATATTTTTCATTCTAAAGCTAGCCTTAGTAACTGCAGGTTAAGTAATTTGACAAGGATTTAACTGGATCATTCCATCATATCATTCCTTACATCATTCATATTTTTTTACGTTGCATACACTCGCTGACAACAAATTTGGCCTTTGCTTCTTCCTATTATCTAGGAGAGATTTTTTTATATTAAAACTGATTAGTACTAAGTTTACCTAAATTACTAGTTAAATTCATTTATTTATGATATTTTTTTTTTTGTTTTTGGTGTTGTACTAGGGCCCTCTAGAATTATATCATTTTGTATTGGAAGTCGTTCCTGCTCTTATTATCAATGTTTTTCATTAATTATTATTATTTGAAACTGAAATCCTTCATTATATGCGGTTAATTGTCGAATGTAATAATAATAATTAAAAAGGGAGAGTCCATTGACCCGCCTCAATTACTGTATATTTCTTTAGAAAAAACGGGGGAATGGTAACTACAACACTGAAATTGACTGAAGGTCAGAAGAAAGGAGATTCAACACCTCAATAGACAGAGGAGGTAATCTAATTTACTTTACATATAACACTTTATTTACATACATAAGTACGTTCATACATCTACAAATATAATTTACTGTATGCCTACCTAAATTCAACTTTCCACTGCTGAAATAATCATGACACAGCCATTCATAGCACGGATGTAGAGTTTAAAGTAAAATAGTAAAAACAAGTACTGCATGTACTGCTAATCGGGCGGGTTCTGATTTATATTTACAATTCATTACTTTTCCCTCTTACTGAAAAAATGAAGTAAAATTTCTGAAGTAGAAATGTTTGAATTGCAGATATAAGTAACCTTTTCTAACTACAAGAACCTACCGTCTGTAAAACTGAGATGAGATCAGTTATCTTTAAAATTGATGGTCGCTGCTTTTTTATACTTGGACAAGAATTATTCCATAGCGCATTAGCGTCTAAATTTTAGAGTTGCACTATTTGAGTCACGATTTAAATTAATACAGATAAAATGTAACATTTGGCTTAAAATTAAAATGAAATTTACAAAATTATAAAGGCACCAAATCAAATCTTAAGAGGGAAATGCAGCAAAGTTTTAAAATGTTTCAGAAAGATGTAACATTACTTGGATTGGAATGTCCAGAGATTAAGTAAGAGCTGCCGAACTCAGTTGAATTTTTTGAAAATGTAAAGTAGTTAAAAAATTAAGATTTGAAATAACATGAGAGCGCATATAGTTAATTCCAATTTTGAAAAAAGCCAATACCGAAACGTTTGCAAATTAAAATCTTCGTTTATTTCTGGGGAATAACGGAATTTTAAAGCAGTCAGCTATTGAATATAATATTATTGATATATATTAATTACGAGATTGATTCTCCGAAGCAGTTTAAAAAAATGATGAATCAGCAACCATTCTTTTGATTTGTACAAAATCATCTTTTACTTTATACTGCCTTTCCAGAGAGTAAGATTGCGTATTTGTTCACTAATTAAATTGAATGTGCGGGAATTGTGTGTATGTATATGTACAAAGTTTTTTACAAATTGATTTTCCCTTCCTTTCTATGTGCAAATTGCATACATGCTCAGTTGATATTATTTTTTAATCCTTTGATTAGTGGAACACAAACTATGGGAATATATCGATTATAAAGACTCTATCCAACAATTAAAACGTCTGAATCTCTACAAACGTACTTGAATCCATTATTATTACGGCGTAATTATGTTATAACTTTAAAATATGTACGTGATTTTTTTAGATGTAGTTAAATCTTGCAAGATTACAAATTGGTATACATGTTAAATGTGTTCTAGTGATTACCTAAAAAAATGATTGGAGCAAATAACACGAATATCCTTCCAGCGACAGAAAACGATTTCTTTGCTGATGGAAGGGATCAACGACGTGACGTGGGTAATGTGTTATGTATGATTAGGTGATTATTAATTTAAGAAGTAGTATTGGCTTCATCGATTCATTTAGAGTGGAATGATTTCTTCGAAAGAATGGTATTAATTGTTTAAGCAGTACCAACAACGATTTCCCTTATATTTGTTACAACTTTATGGTAATGGTAGAGACTATTGGTCCATTCGACTGGAGTCGGCAGTCGTGTGCGATGATGAAGTGAAGGAAAGATCTTCCGCGAGGTCTTCATGCTTGTCCATCAAGAGATCGTCGTGGTCATCCCTGCCAATGGATTCTCCGTCGGAGGAGACACCATAACTCCCACTCATCTCCGCCATGTCCATTTCCCGTTTCATTTGGGCGCTAAGACCTCCTCGTTCTGAGCCACAGCCGATGAGGTGACTGTGGTGCATTCCGTTGGCGGTTATTGGGCTTGTACTTTCGTGTTTCAATCCCCCCGGGCTTCCCCTTAAAGACCTGAAAAATTCCAAAATTTACTAATAGTACTTTTAATTGTTTCTAAGATTTATAGAATTGATAAGTCACAAACCAAGTCAACAAGACTTTTGAATAATGTAATAACGAGTTGGTTCTTCATAACATTACCTTGCATCCAATGGGGACATAGGAGCCTGATCCGGGCTTACACTACCGGCGTTTACCGAACCCACATACGGCAGACCGTTATCCGCTAGGGCAGCCTGAAATGCAGATGAACATTTTTTTTCAGCAAAATAGTCTAATCCTAATCATTTAATATTTCAAGACCCTACCTGTAAGCTTGCGTTGATTGCTTCTCCATACAAGGTTGGACTTTGAGTTAAAGTAGGGCTCTTGGATTGCATTCCCCTGGAAAATAATTTGATGAATATTTAAAACTTATTCCAGAAAATAGGGCAAACATTGAGAAGCAGAGAAGTGAATTTGAAAAGAGGAAAAAATTGCTCGTGCTGATAGAGAGAAAATTTGCTAAGATTAAGAAGTAGGTTGGAAAAAATTTTATATGAAATTTGAAAATGCATTTTTAAATGTTTAGGGAATAAAGCGGAAGTCTTAAAAACTACATGAATTATTTACACATAAATATATCAATTAAGAAAAATATGTATTTAAATAAAGTGGGAAAAACATGTTTCCCACGGGTTTAGTTAACACTGTAGCAGGTATTCATCATCACGTCACATTCATTCAACATCGGTCCAACCGTATAGTAGTAAAACTGGTTGTTGGATTGTCACCACGTTACCGTTTCACGACACATTTACAAGAGTAAAATTTTAAAAAGGTTGTAGTAAAAAAGGGTGTGAGCTTGCGAAGCAAATCAATTCGGACACAATTCCATAAATATCCCAATTGAAACAAGAAAACAGTGAAAATGTAAAAAAAGTAAATGCAAGTAATAGTTACTGCAATTTAAAAGAATTTTTTTTATACGGATACTTTACTTATGGAAAAGTGTCCTTATGCCAGTTTGACTTCCCGTTCCCCAAGTGATCATTTAGAAATACCTGAATTTCTGCCCGCGCCCCCGAAGCAATAGTTTATGGTTAATTTCTGCTCCAGCTAAGCTGACTCATCACTTTACTACCATTAATGCGAAGTTTCAATTACAATTGCATTGTCAATTGCACCTATGTGTGTATGTAATGTATTGCATTGACTATAAAAGAGTAGAAGAAGGTAAAAAAAAAATATGTGAAAAGACTGATGATCACTTGGTTTGCTGGAGTCAATAAAATGCTTGACAAAGAGAGAAATAGAGAGTAAAAATGGTAAAAAGACAAAAATTTGAGAGTATTAAAAAGAGGATAAAAATCGACATTAAAAGTGAGTGAAAAAAGAGAAAGAGAGTAAAAATCTCAAAAAAGAGTTTGATTTTTATTTTGGCAAACGCTCAACCTTCGGTCTTGATGAGCAGTAGTAGAGATGAAGGTGGGAGTAGAAGAAGTAGTAGTAGTAGTAGCGGTAGGAACAAGGTGAAACAATATGTTCTTTAGTCATTAACCTGAAATATGATGGGTAGAGACTAGAGACGCTATGCATGAAGGAAATCCTAGTTTTCTCATACGACGAAGATTGATTAAACCAAACCTTAAATATGCATTACCATACGTATCACAAAAAATATTTCTGTTAATTTTCTCAGTTTTTATTAAATTTCCTTGAAAATCTCACGGGAAAAGTGATAATCTCCGTTTTATTTAATATGTAACCTCAAAACTCAAAACAAAATAAAACTTATTTTTTTCAAATATTTTTTCCTACAAATTCCTACAGAGAATGCATGGGATGGTTTGTGCTTACTGTGCGGATGGATGGTGGGATGATGGAGAAGGTGACGGGGTGGGATCATACTTCCTTGGACGACCCCTGGACAAATGTCGTCGCTTGACGAACTCCGCATCATCCACCATCCAAAAAGATCCAAAGTCATCTTCATACCGTTGGAAACACTTGTGCAGGGAGAGATTGGTGCGGATCGCATTCTGTGTACACATACACCATCACAAAATGACATAGAAACACGTTCAAAGGGTCAGAATGACTTTACTCTGCTACTCATACTACGACAGATTGAAATTGTAAAAAAATGGGACAATAGTGTAGTAAAGTTAACCAATTTGACTGTTGAGATTTGAGATGACATCTTCCTTCGGACAATAGGACTTATACGAATTTCTGTCCTCATTAAATCGGTATTTAAGTACATACCTTCATAATATCATGTCATTATGATCGTGCAACATTTTTTCTATCCTTAGCTTTGTCTGACTTTATGGTACGAAAGTAAAAGAAATGACTACGGTTACCGTGCTCACGACGACCACCATGGCCTTCCATGAAGGACAAGACAAGTGAATCTACAGACCAGAGACCGACCAGACTAAATAACGAGATAACGGACTCCATGCATAGCCCTAAATGCGAGACAAGGCAAGATTTAAAGGCAAAAGCGAAGCAAAGCATTAGCAAAAATTTTTGCACGCTGCAACTGTCACGTTTGAGCAGAGTTCGGGCTCACCACATTTCGGAGTAAAAACACACGGGTACGGGTACAGTACGTATTGTAACCACGGCGACATATAAATAGCAAAAGTTGAGAAAAAGTTGAAAAATTCCAAAACTTGAAAAAGTGAGAGAAGCGAAAAAGTATGAATGGAGAGAGTAGAAGAAAAAATGTATTATAAGAAGTAGATGAAGAGAGAGAAAAAAGATCCAAAAATATTTTAGTAGAAGTAGGTAAAAAGTAGTATAAGTAGATAGCAGAAGAGTAGAGTGTGGCAAAAAAGACAGTTTTTTGGTAATGTCAGAAGAGGACCAAAATTTTGAAATATATTTTTTTGGCCTCACATACCCAGTACTGCACCGCTGTGGACGGCGCTTGTAAAACTCCACTTCATCCACTGTCCACACTGCACCTTTGACGTTCTCCACTCGCATGAAACATTTGTGCAGCGACAGGTTGTGTCGCACTGCATTCTATACAAAATCATAATACACACTTGATAAAGCAACACAAAAAAAAAATCAATTTTTTTTTCTTCGTGACTTGATGAGAAGTGATGTCGTCGTCATCCTCTTTCATCCACACCATCTTCAAGTGGGGTCGATGCTTGGACGCGTCAACCAAAATCAAATCAAACCACTCTTCCGTTCAAAGATTTTTTTAAAAATATTCCGTATTACTTAGAAGTTGGTATCATTTGTACAAAAAAATAGTACTTTCTTTCCAAATCCTTCATTGCAGCTTAGCAAACTTAACTTTACTCATTTCTTCTAATTTCTACAAAATAGCGGCGAGAACTCATTAACAAAAGACAAGAATGTTTATTACAGCATCAGCACTAATTTTGTTCTACGTGTCGGCTATTGTATTTTCACTGCAAAAATGCGTTTCCAGCCGATTCAAAAAAAACTGTGCCAGTGTTTTCTCACAAAAATCTTTTCATTTTGAATTCAAACAAAATAAAATATTTAGCGGAAGCGGTTTCATTTTCAAAGGCTCTATCTGAGCTTAAGTTTCAAGTCTTTTCACTACGGTTTATACTAATTGTCAGTAAATACAAGCGATTTTACTCTTACGATTTAACTCCATTTTTAGTTATCATGACATGTATTTGTTCTTCAATATTTATTTAAATATTTTTATTGAGCAAGAAAGGGGAACGTGGAATGCTTTAAAACAAAGATAAATAGAGAAATTAATGCGATCATGGTTGCATGGATGGCGGTACAAGTTTCCTTTATTTCTTTTCGTTTTTCATGCTTTCTCAACAAAAATAGCATTTTGCCCTGGTGTAGTGGTGGTGTTGTGATGAGGATGATGATATGACGATACTGGTGAGATGTGATACGGCCTTTTCTTCTTTCTTTACTCCAACTTCAACCCTAAGAATCCAAATATTTCTAAAGCGAGACGAGATAAGTAAAGCCGTGAAAGAAACTGGAGATCAGCTCAAGAGAAAAAACTTATTCCTTCTCTCTCTCGCTCTAGCTCCACTTGTAAGTCTGTGTGTTTGTGTTAGTTTGTATTCCTCAGCTTCTTCCAATTCCTCTCGTCGGCTTTCTCCAACTCTTTTTATTCTTTGGCTAACAATAGCTTTTTATGAAGGAGTGAGTGAGTCTTGCTACTTAAGTTATGATTTTTCCACTGGTCTACCTACATTTCCCACGAACGAAGATCTTCTTACTTGGACTCGACTCCCAAATAAAATACTTTTTTTCCATCTCACGCATAGCGGAGCACTCCATTATTCATGGACATTTGCATATATATTGGTTGCATTTTTGAGTAAACAGTGTCAGGTGTTTACACATTCACAGTGTCAATATTGTCTAAAAGTAAGAGTCTTCTTAATCTTAAGAAGCAGTCGAAGTAAAAGCAAACAATACTTTCTATTTCCCTGCATCATCATCATCTTTAGCGTTCAGCATCATCGTCTTCCAACACCACCACTATTGCACACTACATACCTATACCGCCTCTCATAACATTCTACTCGAATGATATAAATTTCAAATTATAATCACTTTTTCTGTCTTTGTATTTTATTTTATGCTTTTAATAAAAACATAAGAAAAATAAATATCCACAGCTGGAATGAAACGTTTTTGTTCTGTATTCCACGTTCCTCTTCAAAATCGTTTTTATGTAAGTAATTATCATATAACATCCATGCAATGTGATAATTTTTTACCACATTAACAAATCACAATTTTATGCAATTCAATTCATAAAAAATGAATAAAAATTTCCCATCAATTATAGAGAGATAGAGTTTTTCATGATGTTACCTTCCAAGTTGCGGCATTTCTTCGGAAGTAGCAGAACGTATTCTGGAACCAGTTGTAAATCTCATTTAGCGTGAGTTGCTTGTCAGGGGATTCGATGATTGCCTATAAAAAGAGGATTTAACAACTGTTATTGCCGCCGTTAGTGAACGTGATATAGTCGATTCCAATTCACAAGAAAATAGAATCTCCCCTTTTAAAAAAACAAGTTCCATTTTTTATGTCTTCGAAACGAGACGGTTTACCTGTCTGATTAGGGAAGCATAGGTGAATGGTGGTCTGACGTCAGCCGATTTGTAGAATTCACGGTTTCTCTGAATTTCTGCAAAAAATGTGAAAAAGAAAAACTTTCATTAAAAAATTGTTATGGCATTTAGCTAATTTTTAGAGTCCACCACCGAAAAAAAATGATGGTGCATTACAGCATGTATGAAAAATAGTATTATTTCATTTTCCCCTACTGCGTTTTCCCCGTCTAAAATAAAAACCGTTCTCTGCCAAATAAACTTATGCGATGCATGGATTACCCCTCAGAACTGGCAGTAGCGTAGCATTTTTTAATGTTTCTAGACGGGCAACTCATATCGCATATATACATAATTACACTTTCTCCCTGAAACAAATTTATTTTCTTGAGATAAGGATACCGCTGGGAGTGGAGAATGAAAAAAAACTTTTTGTCTACTCATTATTATTGATGAGAATTATATTGGCTTGTGATAATGATAATGCTCCGAGGATAAAAAGATACATATATCAAGTGAGCACAACACAACGAGAAAATAAAAAAGTGGATGAGTTGATCTCTTCTCTTTTTCCCGTCTTAACTTTCTTTCTTTTTTTTAACTGACTGACTTATACCGATTGTGATTGTGTGGATTGTGATTGTGAGCCGTGAGGAGAAAGAGAGTTAAGTAGCTTTTCGTATAGTATAGTGCTTTGCATTGTGTGTTTCTTTTATTGTTTAAGCAATAAAGAGGTATAAGGTAAGCAAGCAAGAAGTACACACACAATCGTCAATCGTAGTGTAATAATGGTATACTAAAAATGATCCCGACAACGAAAAAGTGCAATCTTTGCCTTTTTTTCTCAAGAGCGCTTCCACTTGCTTGCCTTGCACCCCTCCCTCCTTCCCTCCACGAGAAAAAAGGAAATGTCCCAAGTTTACTTTTCGGGAAAAGATAAAAGCATTTCGAAGCTTAAAAGGTACGTGAGTAAATCGGAGCACCCAAAAAAAGTTGAAACATTATAAAAAATCTCGACGAAGCGGAAAATACGTCTTTCCAACCAAAAGCTGTAAAGTAGTTAAAATTCCTAAACACAAAAATTGTCGCTGTCATGTCGCTATGTATCACATCTTTCAGGTACGAAAAGCCCCATAAAAATGAATGAAGTTGATGTTGATTGCAGCTCGCAGCATTGAGGGCAAAACTAAAATACAAGAAAAGACCGACATACCGGCCTTAGTTATTACAAATTTATGTAGAATTCAAGTATTTTTTAAACTTGGTGTGCTCATTCTCTCGAGTTTCTCCATTTCCAAGCGTATTTTATTTGTAGCATGAGGGATCGACAGGTAAACCAAAACAAAACATCTTTGTGGCTGAATTTCGTCTGGTATAACAAGCTTTGACTGTAATAATTTGGATGTCACTGATACCAGGAATATAGTATGGAAATGTATTCATTGTTCGCCCACTTTTAATGTTACAAGGTGGAGCCTTTTTAATGTCGAAAATTAATGCTGCATGTGTTTCTACAACAATCCCATCCAAACTCGTTCTGTGGTTTACTTATTGCTGCACTTGCAAGCGAACAGGAAAGAAATTTTTCAGAAAAAATCCTGTTAACTGCCACTTTCACTGTATTTTTTTGGAACAACATTGCCCATTTATACGGTGGTTGAGTTTCATGCGCGGCTTATAAAAATAAGGAGAAATGGTGGCTGAGATGGTAATTGAAGAGGCGAAATAGGAGATAATAAGGAATTTTTATGCATCAAACGTCCAGAGTAAATTATTTGCAAATGGTACGGTTGAGCCATTACCTCAAATCCCAGACATTTTTTCAGGGATCTTGTCGGAGAAAATGACAGCATTACTAGTCCATTATGGTTAAGAATCGTTGGGAAAAGCTCGTTAAAGAATTCACATTCATGGTTCGCACAATTCCTAACATCATCTAGTCTTTTCGATCATTACGTCTTTTTTTGAGATTGTACCATAAAAACAGTAAAAAAATTCTGGTAAATATTATCCTCCAATGAGTAAGCATCATTCTAAAAAATGATACTCTTTTACGGAGCCATTATTATTATTATCATCATCATCGAAGGGGATTTTTTCCGGTTGAAAATGGAATAACCCCTCCTTTCACTCTGATCAAATCAACAGTGTTTACGTAAATAGAGTTATAGCTTCAATAGTTCCGTATATCGATCAAAAGTCTTGCAAATCTTTGGTCATGATGCTTAATAATTGCACTCTGCTATAATACCCAACCTTAGTGTTAAAATTTTTGACAAATAAAATCCTCAGTCAGTAATCCGTTACGAAGCATAAGAAAATTTTTGATAAACATAAAAATTGACGAATTCCTCCAAATTTAAACTTGGCATTTGAATCCAGAGCAATGCATCGAAAGACATTATGGACTTTGCGGTTTATCTTTGAAGAATTTAATCAAGTTAAAAATGGGTATGAACTGGGATGAAATAAAAAAATGTCTGGAAAACTCGGAAATTTTTGTTGCCATAACTTTTGGTACAACACTATCTCTACTTGTCTGATAAAGTGTTCAGAGATGAGTCCGTCC
>JAHZMX010004242.1:0-23824 GCA_027743895.1 Seira musarum
CTTTTTTGTTTGTCAGGTGAACATTTCTTCCAATTTTGCAATTCGCAGCATGATTATTTTAGAGGCCCAAGGTTATTCTTTGACCAAATGCAGAATAGAAAATAAGTTATTATGCTTACGTTCCATATTATTATTTTATTTCTTATTATGGTCTCTTCCGAAATAGTCACTGGTTCTAGTTTGCTTACCTTTGTATCACTCACACAGTTTTATATACCCATATTACTATTTGCACTAATCTCTTAAAACTAATATTCTTTTGATCGAAGCATGAGGTACATACATACATACACTGCTATTCATGCAATCCTTTTCATTTTATTGACCTCCTCAAGTTAGATGCGCTAATCATAAATAAGCTCCTTTTTCCTTTCTGTTTCTATTTGCCTTGAAGTGCATATGAATTATGAATTTTTGGAATTGTCTGCGACTGTGATTCCATATTTTTTGTATTTTTTATGCCCCCTCACCTCACATCACCCAACACCGATATATGATCTTCATTCCATTCCATTACCTTACAGCCTGCAGTATCAATTGCCATCATCTTTTTCTTTCATGATATGCTAAAGTTTAACGATCTGATTTGATCCAAAGTTTTTGCTTCATCTTCTTTGTTGACCTATCTACTGCATCAAAATGGGGCAATAAAATAGATCACGACAATAATGGCGATAAATTTTAATGATCATATGATCATGGTTCCGCACCCAGTCCACTATAATCCTCTCATTTTTTAATGTGTACCAATTAAGTAGACAAACACTTGAACGCGCAAAAATGAACGTTTCTGCAATTTTTTCTCCTCGTGGCAACTTTGATTCTGTCTTTAATGAGTCTGACGATAAAGTAGCGTGATAAATATACCTCGGGCAACTGAATAAGTCGTTTGCTGGAAGAATACTTATGAAGATGATGATGAAACATTTTTGTGTGGGCGACTTCGAGACAGTTTTATGTGGCTATCGTGGAAGTGTAAGAATAAAGTGGAATTTAGACGAAGACATGAAAATTTTTACTTTTTGCAACAGATATGTACGCATATGATGATAATGATGCTTCGTGTTTGATTACCGACCATTCCATTTGCTTTCTATTCATTTCCAAATTTATAGCCATTTTCTACCCAAAAAAACCAAGACGAACATTTAGCTAATATCTACAATACCACTTAATACTTTCAAAAATCATCATTATCAAATCAGTGGAGTGGACGAAGCCGAATTTCCTTATAAAGGTGTCATTTCAAGATTACATTTTCGTGGCTCTCGGTGCTGTCTTGTGCCTGCTCGTTCATCCATTTTCAAGATATGGCTCCTACTCCTACAGATGGTCAGTCGAAAAGAATTTTTTTATTCTCTTTAAAAGAATTATTTTAATCTCCTTGGGTCCATATGAAACTCACCAGGGGAATTGTATTAAAACATTGAGAATTCTTTTGCTCCTGCTTCAATATAAATTATACGTTTGTTTTTTTGCATGCAAGGTAACATAAAATACGCGGCAATAGAAAACTACACTTTTTGCAATAAATAGTTCATATTTTTCTTCTTGGGCTCATTGAACGCCTACTGAAAATCTAGAAGATTCTGACTCTGACTAACTTTGGCAGTATTAATGTTTGCTTTGTGAAGTATGGTCAAGTGGCAATGAACGTGATAGGATGTACTTACTTCTTCTTTCTTTCATTTAGTTTTAAAGGCTAAAATTTTAGGGTGAGTGACATTCACTCAGAACTAAATCTTTGGTTTCGATAAACTTGTAGTTTCAGACAACAAATTAAACAAAAAACAAGCTTGTTGTTTTTTTTTCTGGAAATTTAAACTCGTTAAATCACAGCCACCCTTTTGTTATTACCATTTGTGGGGAAGAGCTTGCATGACTACAAACGATTGGCGTCTGATGTACTCTCTTGATCCAGTTACAGACCAGATAAAGCCTTCATTTCATGTCTTTTGGTCAATCAAACACAAATGTGTATAATCCCTGGAGTATGCATTTTAAAGTAAAACGAAAAAGTTTTGTATTGGACGACCTTGCTAGCAGAATGCTTGCTTCAAATTTTAAACAAAACTAGAGCTTAAATATTTCGCGAAGATACGTGGGCATAAGGATGATACTGTGATTGATTACGACGTAAATGACATGATCCCACTTCTTCAACTATTTCACATTAGCATGCATTTGTAGTTTTTTAAAAGTTGTACTTGCTAAAAGATGACTATCCAGTCGTCATTACCCACGCACAAACGATTTGGGAGCATCTGCTTGTTCCTCATGTAATCATCGGTGGTTTAATGAATATTTTGGACCGACATCTTCATATGATCGGAGAAAAAACAAGATTGGGTCATTTAAATCGCACGTGTCAATTTTGTTCAAATGTTATGCAATGCCAAACTCTGGATGTTTTGAAGTCATGAAACTAACTATACCAGGCTAAGAGCATTTAAAGCATGCATAAAAAGTGACTAAATATTTACGATTTTGCTCAAGGCATTAAGTCTTCTCCGAGTCAACTAGTGTCCCGAGGACACTGTAATTAAAGGTTAACTAATTTCCATTTCAATCGAGCTTTCGCATCACGCCTTTGCATCAATTATAATTGTAAATCATTTCACAACTTTAATTTTCAATTTGAAAGAAAATAATAATAAATCCATAGTTTTTTAAATAACAATCTTATCTCAATCTTTGAATCCTATCCTCGCGACTTACGATATCTATAAAGATAATAATCTTTTTTTTCCGAAATTTAGCGCGGAAAATCATTTGCAAAAATGATTTATAGCCAACTCAAAAATTTGTACACATGCCATTTTACGTACCTTTTACTCTAAAAGTTGTATCTATGTAATTTCAATGAAGAATCATTCATGCGATAATTCGTTGTACAACCTTTGCTTTGTTGCAAGCGTCAGATTAAATTACATATATTTATACTTGATACACAGAGATGGGTGGACATATTCAACAAAGACCTTGGACTCCAACGAAGCGTCGTGGTCCTATTGCTGCCGAGTTCAGTAGTCCAGGACCTGCTTCTGTCGCTTTGCCCGGTTTAATTGGTAAGACGATGATCTTGATGGCGTATGAAACCTTACAAGTACAAAACAACATTATTAGTAGATCTATTATAGCAATACCTATGTTCGATTTTCATGTTTTTTCATGATGAAGGTGTGAACCAACTTGTTTTTTTTACTGAAAGTTTGGTTAGTTGTTGGGTTTGTTCCATATGCAAAGAAATAATGATATGATGTGATCATGATCAACGAATCGTATGAGCATGCGCATCGTTATTCCAAATATAGTAAAAATACATTTTTGGGGATGTATTTGTCGGGCAACATGATGAGCCAGAAAAAATTGCCAAGTTGTTTTTATAATTGAACGCTTATTAATATTTTTGCAATTAATTTTTCAACTCTGTAATAATTTGTTGAGCAGGTGTGAATTGTCAAACGTGAGTCTGACGCTGAGTGACTTGAATGAATGGATATGCTTTTCACTTATCGTAAATTTGGGAAGAAATGTAAAGTACTAATTCATTTTTTTCTGCTTTTTTTCTGAAAATAAAATGATTAACTTGTTGGCACTGGCACATGGCATGGCACTGATACGTCATGCACGTGTGTGTGGTGTTGGTGGTGGTGTGGTGGATGGACTCATCATCATCATCATCAGGAAGGACTCCGTATGTCTCTGGGAAAAGCACGTCGCCTTGCTTCACTTTTGGAAGTAGGTAATATTTGATATTGGTCTCCTCTCTCTGATTCTATCGGCCTCGATGTGATGTAGTTATAATGCCGCCTACTGTAGACCATGCAGAAATAAATAGTGATTTTTTTTCCCACCTACAATCACGACATGAGTGATGGAATGGAAAAAAAGTGGTGAAGTTTAAGTCTGAGGCGCAGGTGGCATCATAACTAGATACAATGGAAATATTATGATGATGAATAGCTCATTGTTCTATTGCTTGCTTTTGTAAATGTAGAAACACATTCGAAAACGTTTTTATCGTTTCTAACGAAGAGATTTAATGTAAATTCTCTGACTGCTTTTTCATTGCCATCTGCCTTTGTCGCGACTCTTGACTCACCTTTGGGCTTGCTGACTCTGTGGGGTGCTTGTATAAATGTTTTCCTAATAATTGGCTCCTCCATGCACGAAACTCCACTCAATATTGCAAAACATGCTCTACACAACTCACTCATCTTCTCGGAATGGTGATCGATCGGGATGTGGAACTTTGCAAATAAAATTAAATGCTTTGGGATTGTTTCTTGGACCAAAGATAGACACGTGGATACTACGGATCATGCTGGTCCTGGCCCAGGAACTTATAATGTTAACGGTTTATCAAGTAAAGGTTCGTAGATTGATTGAATGGTTGATGAATGAGCTTTTTTGAATGAATGTAAATGGAGCTCTAGAGTTATGAAAATCACATAAATACTACGTTAATTAGCTGTTCTTGTGTTCACACAAGTGTAACCGCTTTTGAAAATGTACTTGACCTTAATTTAGGAAAATCATCCGCTCCCTCTGCATCCCTTCATTACCGTCATGCTGAGCCTAAGGCATTCGTTACTCCGGCCCCTGGTGCTTACAATCCTGAACATGCAGAGAAAAAAATCTTGGACCATTCTCCGAAGTACAGTTTTGGAGTAAAGCCTGAGAAGAAGGTCAAGAGCAATACTCCAGGTAATCATATTACATGCACATTACAAATAATAAAAGGACTTTTCCAAATACATTTACATTATGAATGATGTGATGAACTACATAATCTGTAGCTCCAAATGCATACAACGTGCCACCAGTTTTGGGCAACTGCCCGGAAGGGACCAAGCAAAAGGCTCCGGCTTACACAATTTCCGGCCGTCATAAGGATCAGGTTGATCCCCGAGTGGCTAATCCCGGGCCGGGTAAATATGAATCTGGAAATATGGATGCGATGAAATCAAAGGCTCCGGCATTTTCTCTAAGCACTCGTACTCAACTTCCATCGGACGACACAAAAAAGCCTGGACCGGGAGCATATTCAGCAGAGAAGGTACAATCAAAAACTCAAAATTAGATTATCATTAATAATGATTCATTATTGTAAAATATTTACTTTCACCAATAAAATTTTTCTGCAGGTGAATTTGAATCCGGCTCCTGCCCACTCGTTTGGAATTAAGCACTCTCCATATATTCTGAGTAAGCCACTTTAGTTCCGACATGGTTGTTATGCAAGCAGCAATTTACCTGACTTATATGATTTCTAGAAGCTTAAGAAATGCTACCGATTGATTGATCATCATACCAATAACTGCACGACTCCAAAATTAAAAATTTTTCAAAATGCGGCCTTATGTTTCCGGTGAGGGAGGATACTCAACCAAAAAAAACGATAGAATGCGATGATTAATGACACGTCTGAAACAATGCAAATCCTACTCTAACAACCAAATCACCGTAAAAAAGAAACTCTTTTATGAACTGATGAACAATGACGTTCCAGCCTTAAATCCAAATCTATATAATATACATAGGTACATAAATAATATCATGTATTTCTCACGCTGCAAAATTGCCCGATTTTGATTTAAGTTGATTTGCTTTCTTGTTAAGTATGAGCAAATGAGGAAATGCATTGTGCATTGCCTATCACAATCACAATTTGTTTTCATATGTCTTATTTTTTATTGCGGAATTTGAGCCATGTTTGAAAGTAATGTAAAAAAAATGTTTAAGATTTAAGAAGTTTGTTTTTCCTAGGCGGAAGAAAGAATAAACTGTAAGGTAGCAAATAGCAACTTTAGTAATGGTGCTTTATCAGAAATGATAGTGAGATGAAACTAATAATTGTCTGGTAACACATCCTAACATTAGTCTAAGTAAAATATTGATGGTTCACGAGATGTTTCGAATTCCTGTGTGATACCATCCCTAACAAACTAAAAGGGTGTTATTATTATATCTATGTATTCCATGTATGACCAGCCGAATTGATGATGATGTGCTTCTAACCATATAATAAGATGAACTAAATAAAGAAAAAAATTGCGATCACATCGAACTTCTTTGGTGGTAGTATGGTACTTATGTCATTATTCTTTTGACCATTCGCTTAGCATAGCATAAAAGTATATATGAGCATAGCATGACATGTTGAGAAAACGTAGAAAACAAGATATGTATATTATGTAATATAACAAATTAATTTTATTCCTCAGCTTCTCAATGTTTTTACAGTTTCCAGGTGTCTCCAGTCAGTAGTATTTCACCTTTCCCCTTACAAGCAAAACATGGACAACATGTGATGTAGATAATAACTGCTATAATCTAACTTTTTTATATTTTTACCAGCATATCTTCTCACAAATAAATTAATTTTTTGTTGGTTCATTCTTTTTTAAAATGCTCTTTCATAGTTAAATATTTCTCCTCATTTTTATAAACTTTACTCAAACATAATATATATTGCCTGTGGCACTGGCATGAACATTTGGTTAACAATCAAACAAGAAATGGAAAAATCATGGCTTTCTCTAAATCTCAACTTCCTATTGGGGGATCAGTACGATCTAAGAAGCAGTTTGTAGTGGTACTATGGTTCCTACTAATAAAAAAAATTTACACAGAAAGTAATGTCTGAATTAGTATAAAAGTAAATTAACTGAAACTAACTACAATGACAATGAATGAAGTAAAATAAACAAAAAAAATCGAGGCTGAAACATAATTTCGTTTGGAACATATCCTTTCCATGATTTTTACGTTCCAACGGCGAGTCTGTCTATCTGCTTCATTACATTTACTGAGGTAGACATGTTGTGATGCTTTCGACCAATAAAACAGTCTTTGCCAGTCTTCAAAAATTAACATACAAAATATATATAACAAAAAATAATTTTAACTTAACACTATGATTTTATGTATAAAGGAAAGAAAAGAAATCAAAACATTAATCAAGAGTAGGTATTCTACTTTTTCTATCTACACGGAAAATCATATATGTATTTTAAAAGTCCTTTAAATCTTTAAAGAATGTTATGGCATCTACGAAAAAGTGTTCATCATCACTGAACGGTAAATTGTTGTTTATACTTCCTCCAATGCATTTCTTTTCACCGGGCGACTCTTCTCACGATAAATGCTTATGTTCTTTTTAAACAACAAAAAAAAAGTTAAATCGAATTCAGAGTTATTTAGTTGGCCATCAAAAGCATCAAGAAGAAATTCTCTGTAATTCAAAACACAAAAGGTGACGGTGATACGGCATTGTCGCATTCAATTTTTGTACATTTTTTTTACGTATTTCTGTTTCCATTATTTTATCTCAATGCACCCCAAGTGCATCCAGTACGTGGCTTGTTGACTTCTAGTAAAAAGGAATCGCTAACAATATTTGTGCAAAAAGCAATTCCTCTAAATTATACTATAGCTAACAGCAGCGTACTAATTACGATTTCCTAAGGAATTTACTCTAACAGTCTAACGAGCTTTACAATTTCAATCGATGAAAATAATAAAATAATGATTGATGCACAAAATAGGACTCATTTAGAGTGATATGACCCGATTTTTGTGAAGAAAAACGTCGAACACTATTCGCTACTAAATACATGTACAATACATTCGAATCAGCAAGTAAACTTCCCTTGTCTTTGGAATCAATGCTACGGCTACATTACACAAGCTTAGAGTAAGAGTTGGTAAAGATAAGAAGTGCCATTGGAATTTCTACAATAAATGCCTGTACACACACGGTAAAGCTCGAACAATGTTTTCTTCATTTTTACGCGACTCTCTCTCCCTTTCTTACTATATTTTACTTTCATACACAAACCTTAAATGGTATCTTTTCAAATTCTTAATTATCCGAAAAATAGAATTAACTGAATAATAAAACAAAATTATTATATTTCACAAATAAAGAAAGAAGGAAGGTGTAATGTAGCTCAAAATAAAACTAAAAACTCTGAACACAAACTAGATACATCAGTCATCAATACTTCCAGTCTAATAAGGGAAGGATGTCTACTGGAAAAATGTATGTCGAAATTGAGGAGTTACACTCATTTTAATGACAAGGTTTAAAAATTGCACTGAACCTTACATAAACGGAGACGGGAAAAAATTTCAATGTATTTTTTAACGTTGACTTATTGCAATAAGTTCTCGTCACATTCCATTCCACTCAATATGTAAAAAATATTTGATTTGTCGTTAACTACGTACATAAAATTTTTCTGTTGTTAATTTTGTGAAATATGGAGCACAATCTATGTAGATTATTGCTACGTTTACTCCATAAATCCCGATGAATTATCTCTAGTCACAAAAATACACACTCATCACATCTTTTTCTCTCTGACATCTTCAAAATGAAAAGAGGGAGGGAGTACCTGTAAATTTGTAGGGAAGGATGGATTCATCATGTTCATTCATATAGGTAAGCATTACATCTTAGGCATTTTTTGATCGTATCCTATGATGAACAACTACGTTTTATCTATCTTTACAAGAACACAGCCTAAGACCGAAAATATCTCTCGTCCTCGTTCATTTCATGTCTAACTAGTAATTAGGTAAATAGCTCATTTTACAATAATTATTTCGTACTTTGATACAGTTAAATGCTCTTTTTTGTTCCATTTAAAATGAACTATTAAGATTGCAAATTTCTGCCCACAATAAAGTTCTGATGATCTTACAAATAATTATGTCTAGTTTACGTTTGAATTATGTAAGACACGAATGAAAACAAGAGACGACGGAACTGAAAGAGACAGAAAGGAAGGAAATAATTTGATAAAACTCAGAAATCTAATTGATGTTTACAAACCAACAACTATCAACACCAATTATGCAAATGTTTACATATTTCTATAGTGACAGTATAACTATATTTTAATGTACAATGTTTTCCCTGAGTTCCCCATGAAACTTGTGAGTTTTGACTGGAGGATATTGTTGATGATCCCTCAGTTCAATGGTAACCTACTTGTACTTTCTATATGCCAGAAGGCCGACAAAAATCTACCTGCTTTTACAGTTTCACAGTAATCTTATACATATTTATTTAATTATTATATAGTTTGTAATTATAAGATCTTTATTTTCCTTCATCCCTCATTTGCAAGTCTTTCCACAATCAATTTTAGAAACAACTCAAATTATTATTTCGTTAATTTCCACGACAAACTCCTTGAACACATGGAGGTGGCCCCAGTCATACCTACTTACTTACTCGAGATTAGTAAAATACATTTACGACATTTCTTTCTCTGTTTTAGCGTGGACCAGTCTTATGGATTTACAGATGCGAATGTACAAAATAAAATAATTTAATTTGATTGATGAACACAAAAAATACGAACGCAAAAAGTCTTTCAATGATTGCAAAAATTAACTGCCCGATTCCATCTCAATTAATAATAAGAAAAAAAAGCTTCTTTGTTTCAGGGAGGGGAGCGACAAAAATCTTTTGCGGGTAAAACACATACAAAAGTATATATAACTTTCCCATATACACGTTGGCCGTGGAACATTTTCAGTCTCATTAAATTACGTATCTATCATGTTGATGTGATTTTGGTCGGAATTCGAATCATTCTTGTCATCATTGGTGAGGGTCAATGGACACGGACTTTGCATCATTTTATTATCCTCTGAGCCAAGATCTGAAGCCATTTTCTCGCAATCCGTTTCGCTTCCATTGCCACTGAATGAGCCAGTACCATTGCCATTGCCGGGAAGTTCCAATGATTGTTCTTCAGGACTGTAGCCAGCTCCCTCCTCTGTCTTCAAGTTGAGGCCTTCATATGGTGACATTGGAAAACTGCCTTTGCGATAAGGGCGGTTTGTTGTAATCCCAAGCTTCTTTACTTTGTCATACAGGGTTCGGGAGGGAACGCTGAACTTTCGAGCGGCCTGTAGAGCACTCATTCCTTGGCGTACCGCTTCGATCGCTGACATGATGTCATTTCGCGTGTATTGTTTGTACCTTTTCCATTCAGGTTTCTGAGCGGGTACGTAATTCGCCAAGTTTCCACCTACAAATTCGTTCAATTCACGCGTGTCTTTTACACATTCAATATTTATAAGCAATCTTATAATAAATGCAATTACAGGCATCATTTGAGCCAGTATTTTCTTGTCCAACAAAGTTTTTTTTATTATTGTATACTACTGTATAAGCTAGCTAACTACATAAAACTCATATAATATTATATATCATACCGTGTTTGGAGTCCATGGGGTCGCTACCGTAAAGTGTGTTGTCGTCGAGTCCCTAGAAACGCATGGCAAAAGTAATGGAAATCACATTCAGTTCAAGGAGCACATGAATTGAATTGACATTTCAAAAGTGAAATTAATGGCATTAGGAAAATCTCACCTTATCACTATCAACACTTCGGATAGACTCGTCCATATACTGCTCCGGCGATTCACCATGCATCTGTTTGGAGCCATGAAAAAAGGAATTTTATTTATTACATTTTCCTTTGAAAATTCATGCATGCATCATGTTCGACGAATGAGAATGAGATGAAAGAATGAAATTAGATTTCGTCCTTACGCTAACTCTGTCATTGTGCTCGATTGGTCCGTTGGATGTATTGCTGATCAAGGAATAGTTCAACGATTTGTGATGAAGCGGAGTGGTACTTTGAGGAGGTGTTTGTGACGCTGGTTCAGTGCCAGCATTATGCTGCTGGAGGGAAGTGTGACCCAACACAGTTCTGAGAATTGGCGTATCCTTATTAGTGCCGAGAAACTTCTTTTTCTTGAGTGGCACAGGCTCGCTTTGAGGGTTGTCGTACGCAACGTTATGCTTTGGTGATGGGATAGAACTGCCTCCAGGTAACTTATGTGATGGCCAGATTGTATGCTGCAGTGAGCTTGGCCTCTCTGGAGTGTATGGATCATAGATGGGCTCGCTCTGTGAACTGGCTTTACTGCCAGAAAAAGAGTTGCTCTTCAGGAAGGAAGTGGAGCTGGACTGACTGAAATCAGGAGCGGAGGAGGGAATGACAGGATTCTGGTTGGGGGACTGACGAGGTGACCTGGGTGATTCTGACAGATGTTCACCGAGGCACTCATTTCTTCGTTCCTGTAACACATCAAACATTTACTTTTAGAGATTCAACCCGTTGTCGCATCATTCATAGGTATATGTATTTCCATCATTTCCTGTCATATTTATGTTTGCGAAATGAGAATCCTACGAACAAACTTTTTTCCCGGGTTTGCTCATTCAAATCTACAATAACGGGTTTTGATCGTAATGTTAGTCGGAAGTTTGGAACTGATGTATTGCAATCCTTCCCAAAAGCACAACTTTTTCGTATAGAAAGCAAAACAAAAACTCATGTGTCATTTACGTGAATCTAAAAAAGAAATGGGTGAATAAAACAAATACATGCAGCAATCGGTGCGTTGTGATAAAGATGGCCGCATGAAAGGGAATGAAATTTGTCAGCGCTGAAATTCTATTGAATTGAATCCAATCAAATACATTTTCATATACATAATAATACAATACATACGCATTCTTTTTTTTACTGCTGTGTCAATTGCAATGGCAGAGGAGTATACTCGAGTGGCATGCAGTAGCAATTTTGATAAATGTCAACCTTATTCAAACACCTTCAAGGTTTTTGCACTTCCCAGTTCCCATTGCTCAACTTTCCCAAGCCCCCCTAAAAACCCACCTGATTAGTGTGATATGATGACTAGAAATTCAGCACCATTTTTACTGATATGCGTACTTTTTTGTCACAGTCTTATGGCGTGGACAGCAATGGCATTGTATCATTGTTGAAATTGAACATTTTGTCAAATTTTTCATCGCTCATCTATAAAAATGTAAAATCCAATTGATTTATAATCTGTTTATGTCGTCGAGTTTAGGAAGATACATAATCCTGTGAGCGAGAATGTAATTGAATTTCTGGATTTCCTCCACCAACCTTTTAGTAAACCCTGGCAAGATATATTTAAGTAAGCGTGTATGCATAGTTGAATACCATAATACCACGGTGAATCGGAATAGTTGAAAAATATGGGGATTCACAGTTCATGAATTTTATCACATGATTTTGTTTGAAAGGGGGAAAATGTAATTCCCGCAATTTTGTTCAGGTACCCAAAACGGTGTAAGAGTTTGCCTTTACCTTGTACGCAAAATAAACTTCGATCTGCAAATATTTTTGCCGTCTGATCCAGTATTTTTCAATTACTGGATAGAATTACAATAGAACGTCGGCCTAAAATAGAGCGCGCGTCTCAACTCTCAAGTACAATACGAGACGTTTACATCAGAATGCGGAACAGGTCGGTATATCAACATGATTTGGAAAGGACTTCCCAGTAACATACCACAAGCCCAGCAGATGGTCTTATGATTTTTTTAAAACCCTGTTGACACATCTATGTTCGAACACAGAGGCCCCATTAAATACTAAACTTTTATTCCAACTATTATGATAAACCGTTACGCGTTTGAAAGTTATCAGGACGGACGGACGGACGCAATGATCACATGGAGGACATATGCAGACAAACCTTGCATAGCTTTTATCAAATTTTCTCCTTCAGCATTTCTTGGTAGTTGGATGCTGCCCCTGCCTACTCGACTCACTAATCGCTACTCATGTTTCATTTCGTCTTCTTTGTGTTTCGTCTTATAGCAGAAGAGTCTGAAGTGAAGAAAGTGTTTTAAAAAATAATTTCCTACTTTCCACTTCACATATTTTCTTTTCGAGTTTCTTCTTCCAGGAGGAAACTTGAAATGTTGAGTCTTTGTCATCTCATCTCCACTTTCTTTCTCCATCTTCTGCCTACTTGACTACAAATTTATTTCCTGCAAAGCCCTTTCACATGCTACTCCTACCAACTTTTTCCTTATTACATTAGTAATGGGATGAAAATGTTATGAAATTATTATTTTCCATGTGGGCATACAAGCCTTCATCCTCCTTCTTTTCTCCGCTTCTTGTCATCGTATCGCAGGTTAAAGCTCTTTTAACTTCTTCACATGCTTTATTTTCGTAGAAAACTCATCAAATTGCATCACGACCGTTTCTTCTTCGCTTGAGCTTTCCTTCGCATAACGATATTTCGTCGTAGAAGAGAAGAAGAAAACTTTATTATTCCACTTCCTGTTTTTCACTTAAATTGTTGTTGTTTTGCTTCCTACTAATCACATATAAGACCAGGAAGTACACACTCCTCATTCTATTCCCGCTTCAGCTTTTTTCTACTCTCATAGTCAGGAAACTCGAGGCAAAAGGCATAGTAGGTGATTCAGATAAAAGCAAAACGTTAAAAGCTTTTATTGGAAGAAGGTGAGTTGCGAGTTTGTTCGCTTCTCTTATTCCGCACCTGAGTAACCCGTTTAAAAGGGTACACTTTTCACTTGTCCCTCCGTCTGTCCATCTTTCCATTTATGTCGTTGATACAAAAAAAAAAAAACATGTTTAATCAAAACAATGTCGATTTCTGCGACATTTTGCAGTCAAATTGGCAAACTCTTTAGACTTTCATGAGAGAATTTATACTTAAATTCAATTATTATTATATCTCCTTCGAAAGCTTTCAGAACATAACAGATCAAGTTTGTTTTTTTTAAATTGAGAGAATATAGCATGTATTGCTACGGCTCATGCGAATGTTTTTGCAATCTACTTACATACATTTATGTGGCGATGATGTTGGTACAGAAAACATGTACGAATGAAGAAGTGCAAAAAATTATTTTCCATGAAGCTTGTTACAACCATATTCGAAATCATTAAAAAAAGTAATCTTCGTGTGAATTTTAGCTACTCCTATTAACCTTTTTTCTTCAGCTACGTATCTCTCACTGCTTCAATAGCTTTCTTCTTATTATTATTCCCGTGTTAGCTCAGGTGGATTGAATATGGATGCTTCTAAGGTTGTTAGTTAGTCTACACGCATCTATCCCACCGCCACCAGCCACCAAATCTACCTAACTTCATTTCTTCCTGGAATTATGCTTTTTTCATCTTTTAATGAAAAAGAAGCAAAAGAAATGATTGCTGACAACACATTTTTTTTGCTTTATTCGAGGGAAAAAGAAAGCGACTATTTATTGCGTTTTATTCCTTCTGATATATTACATAGACGACCACTACTCCAAGAATGGCGTGACCGTAGCCGTGGCCACGTACCTTTCTTGTTCTCCCCTATTATTCGTCCATTGATTTCACCATTTTTTCCCCGTTAATTCTTCCATCTTTTCTCTCCCCTTCTGTCACTTCCTTTTGAAAATTACGCAGCCTTTCCTATCGCAAGCGTCTTGAAAATTTTTTTTCACTAGCATTTTTATGGCAAACAAAGTATGAAAAAAGGAAAGTGTAATATGAGTAATATTGTAAGTTTTGCTTTTCTCTTCCCTCGTGCCAGTTTTTGTTCGTTTCCGAGAAAAGAGAGGAAATATTTTTACCCTCTCCATTCATCTCCCACCCGATTTTCACTGGGCTTTGCTTATCGCAACTTTTGCATGGCTTTAATAAGTATACTTATGTACGTGCCTCTCTCTTCCCTCTCAATCCATCCTCCACCATCGCAATAACTTGCAGAAACAGGATCTATTCGTCTATCTCATATACGGTATTCCCCTATTGCCTATGCGAGGCAAAAAAATACAGAAAATGCAAGTAGAAGAAATTAAATGACAGAGTCAGTGGGGAAGAGGGTGGCTTCTCCTCCCTTCTTCGCTTCCATGAAGTTCTGCATCACATTGCACACCAGAGCAGAAAAAAAACACGCGTATGCTTTTTCTGATACTCAGCCATCATGGCATTCTTCCTTAACAACAAACTTTCATAATTTCCCCCAGCTTCAGCTTACGCACTTTTTTACGAGTGAAAAACATGCAACCTTGCACATCGACTTAATAGTAGGGAAGAAGGTAGGCTCTGGTCTCCTACTTTCAACAACAACTGGAGGAAAAAAAAATACTAACGAGATCACTTTGAAATCCACTGCAAGTTGCCCTCTCTCATTCTGACTTCACACAAAATTCTCAATTTCTTATTCTCCCTTCATGTTCGTTTTTTCTCTGGTTATGCCGTAGCAAACACCATGTCATTTTCATGGCACAAAAAAAAATTGCTCAGCAACAAAACCTGGGTTGGGTCGGGATTGCTTAAATTAGCCTTCATGATTTTGCACAAGTCGTTGATTGCAATTAAGAATTTGAACTGGACAGTTTGCATAGAACGGTTTTAAGCTTAGCGTAATTGTCATCAGCGTAAAACGCTGGTCAGAACGTGACTATTCCCGGTTTTAATTCCAATACTACCCAATAATTTCCCTTGACAGCGTCTTACAAAGTATTATTTTCGAACATAGCATGGAAAATTAGTAAATTTAGAAAAATGGTTAAAGCGAGGAAGAACCATTGAAGTTGTTTCTTTTCTGAAATATAAATTAAATCTGTTGATACTTACATTAAATGAAGATGCATGAATTTCTATGTGATGCAGAAGAACGGGTACACAAAATGAAGACTAACAACTAACAAGCTCTTTTGCTTTAACAATTCAACATGCATACAGACAGATATTGCCAACTGTAAAACTCTAAAACTCACTCACTCACACACTGCGTTAGCACTGCAACCGTTCTCATTGGAAGACGGAATGCAAGTGTTCTTTCACTTACTCACTCCACACAGACAACAGTCATCGTCATCATCATCATCATCCAGAGTAGCAATGCAGAAATGGCATCAACACCGTCAGTTTCCTGGCATAACTCTGCCTGCCTGCCCTAAAGAAGCAATAGGTACATGAATGGGAGGAAACTACTAAACAAATGCTTTAAGAAGCTATTTAAATAATAATGCAAATCGTAAAATCAGGAACTTTTTTGTGATAAAATAACTAGCTATTCTAATAGCTATAAGAGCCCTTCTTTGAATACGTGAGGGAAATACACCTCTCATGATCAGTCTTCACAAGCATAAGTTGTTTTTACCAAAAATGCTGTACCTTAAAAACTCAATTATTATCTTGCAAACAAAGTTTGCTTGTAACATTGTGGGTATCTGATCAAGTGATCATGCATGTCTGTCTGTCCGTAAATTGCTAATAATACTTTTTTTCTTCCAAATTTGACCTGGGTAGTACACTGACTTTTAGCTATTTAGCAAAAATATGCATATTTTATTTTATTTTTCCAAATCATTAGTACTTGCTGAAAATTGGAGATAACATCTTGGAATTTCAGCATTCTGAAAACGATTTACATACATGAATTACATATGCGTTCAAACCAAAACCAATTTACGAGAGATAGGATTTAATGTAAAATTATTCCCAAATGACTTGAAATTCAACTGATTCAATTCGGCTTCGTGGGTGCGAATATTCATCCTCTACTAATACTTATTCTGCTCAAAATTACTACGAAAACTGTTAAGGAATTAAATCCAAACAATAGCCGCAAATAACTGAAGTTATATGTAGTACAACAGACATTGTTAATTGGAAATAGCGAATAATTACGCGATGTAGAACAAATTTATAGAATTGCCGCATTCTAAAATTTTCCAGTGAACATGAAATTGAATATTTTGACAATTTTTATGCATAACGATATTCTGGGCAATCTTAGAATAGTTTCAGTTTCATATTATTATGACCTGTATTTATGTTTTGCAACTTGCAACATAGGTATACAATAACATAAATCGCTTTTACTTATTACTGTGCATTGTATTGCATCGTGATACAAGTAATACTAAGCAGAATGCACTGCCCATTCCTATTCATGCTGGACAAAAAAATGCATCAACCGCTTACCTAAGCCTTGAAGAGAGTCGACCCTGAAAAAGCGTACATAATGCCAAAAAATCACGGTCGTCATCAGCAACCCAGAGTCTCTGTTTAAAAGGTATACCATTTTTTTAAAAGTGCTAAGTAATGTAACGTAGCTTTGCTGGAGAGATTTTTTTTTAAGAAAAGGATATTCCTCTGTTTCAAGTTGATGTAGTCCCAGTTCTATGATATTGGAACGTAATGATATACACATTTTCAAAGGAAAAATAAGAGTTGGAATAAATAGTGTTTGAGATAAACGTGACTGACTAGTTAAAAAGTTAACTCTAAAAAGTATAGCAAAGTTGATTTGACTTAAGAACATAAGTTTCATGATGCAATATGTAATTGAAAATAAAATTCATCCTTGGTTTTTCTTCTTTCAAGAGAAGCACAGCATCTTTGAATTGAATCCCTCCTCTCCTTTGTTGAAAATGTGGGGTTCAATCCGAGATCGCATTGCATTGCAGTTTAGTTTACCAAATTATAATGGAAGAATATTGATGTTTTAAGGGAGTAAAGCGTAAGATCATAATAACATGAAGAAAACCACACGGTTCTGTTATTGCGTGGCATTCACTTTTTCCCTTTTATCTACATCCTGGAGTAGTACAATATAATGATGCCTGCTCCTCGGTTAGTTCAGCACTCTTTTTTTTTGCTCAAAACATTCGACTGCTCGACATAGACATTTCAACTTATATGCATAAATCATAGGAAGCAGGAATGCTTTAAATGCAAGTTTTTTTAACACAAGAAAAAAAAAACAATAATACTCACAATTGATGCAAGTTTTTAGGAATTGTGATGGTGGTAAAAGCTTGCTGATGTAGCAATAAATAGTAATGGAAAATTTATTTATCCGCTGGTTTAGCTACGAGAAAAAATCTTGACCAAGAAAAAAAAATTTTTATACCTATACCCACCTACCTATATTTCTTTCTCTTAATCTTACCTCGTTTTATGAAACACTGTAAGTGCATTGTCATTATTCCTATATCACATTCTCCGGAGGGAGAGAAACAAACTTCTTGTAGACATACCTACATTCACAACCCTTCTTTAATCATTTCACAACTTGGAAATGGGTTCTATTCTCCTGGATTGGCTGTGCAGTGGTCTGACTGCCATCGTCATCATCATCTCTCATGCTGAAATAAAAAAATATCTTGTACACACATTGCACTGCAATGCATACTCAAAGATTAACCCTTTTACTATCATCCTCGGTTTTAAAAAAAGAATTTCTTTAGCGAAGCGTTCCTCAAGAATATTTTCTTGACTCCATTTCTCTCCCCTCTTCTGCCTCACACGCATTCAACACCAAAAAAACGAAGAGAATTGTTCAATTTTGAAATGAAGCCTCGCAAAAACCAATTTTTTCTCTAGCTCCTTCTTAAAGTATACTATACAAGGAACGCACACACGCATAATGTGTTAGTTATTGTACTCTCTCAATCCAGTGCATTGCCTATATACATTCATAATCTGAATCTGAGTAAGGAAAGGTATGTATGTAGTCGGTTTTGAGAGTGGGTTGCATAGTCACAGTATCCCTTTCGTACATTTTTTCTTTCTCTCCCTTCAAGCGATTTTTACGAAAGGGGGCGAAGTTAAAATCCCATCCACTACTGCAACCAAACCAACCTAGCATCATCCCTTATCGGAAAGTATAATCATTTCTTCGTTTATATCCATATGACTTTTTTATATTTAGCTTCAAAATATTTTCTTGATGATTATCGTGATCGCGATGACGATGATGATGACTATCCAATTCAAGGTCTTACAGTAACTAGCAAGCAACGAATAATGTTTTTTACGCCAGGGAAAGAATGAGACTCATCATCATTTTTATCTGCATTCACTATTCTGATCGCCACATATTCTTTGCTAGAAAACATTTATGTATTTTCCTAACATTAAGCTGGAGAACGAAAAGAGGATCCATCTGACCTTGATTCGCGTCACCACCACCACTCCTTATACTTGAACCAGATGTTTCAATTTTGAAATAGAAGAAAAAATTTTGTCATATAATACTTTATTTGATCGTGGCACCACCAGCTTATTCAATCTAATAACGCGGCTACATGAATTGCATTTTGACTTCCTTGACTCGGACAACATGACACTGTCTAATCCCGTTTCTCCGAATTTTTAAAGTTAAAAAACAACTTTTGCCATGCAACATAGATCAAATTGAATTTATTTTTTTTATTATAATAAAATCTTTTAAAATTTTAATGTAACGGTTTTTATTTTTTAAAATAAAATCGATTGTAAGTTTGCTTGCAATTGCAAAGACCTCCTTTGATCATTAATACGTATACAGCGTCACATAACAGCATAACAAAGGTTTGAAAAAATCCGTATTAGTTGAAACATTTAATAATTTGTCATGTTGAGCAAGAAATACAAGCTCAATTCTCATAAGAACTTCGTTTTTTAGTATTTTTGTATTCCAAGAAAGTGAAATATTCGCGAGCCAAGCTTATTGTTTTTAGAGAGACGCCATGTTTGCAAAACTTTGCTTGCATGAAAACAAAACATTTTCTTTTTGCGTACCTAAGTTAACAGTAACCACTAGAGTCTGAAAAAAGGGGGAATATATTTTTTTGCACAGAATGGCAAACGAGTGCCTCTGATTTGCTCTCAGAAAAAAAGGGTTGGGCTTTTGTTGCTGGACTATAAAGTGAGAATGAATATAAAGTAAGTAACATTTCCCAATTTTTTGCTCGTCAAAGAGGATACCACATCGTGTTTGCAAAAAGAGAAAAAAAACTTGCATATAGTCAGTGACTGCATGTCTCAGTCTTTGTTACAAGCGTGCAAGATCACCCCTGGGATCTCGTCTCTCTCTCCACGTTCCCTTTCATGCTTTTGCAAATAATGCATGGATAAATGAAATGGTATTGTGGTTGCTCGTCGTTTTTGCAGGCGCCCATAAGAGAAAAATTCTAGTTTGCAACTAACATGGCGGCGTCATCATCATGGCAGTCATCTATTTAATGTACTAAGTAAAAGCAATGATGTTGATGGTAAAAAAAGCAAATATTTTAATATGTTTGCTGCTAATTGGAAACTGCGAAGGTTGCTTGCTGATGATTGTGATCATGATTTGAGATCATATTCCTGCATGATGTTAGGTGAAACAAAAAGCGAAAAGTTTGAACATTGAAGGTTCAGAAGCTATAAACTAATTATGGACTTGGGAAAGGTATTTCAATAAAAACAATGTTAAAACTTTTTATACAAAATTTGCTTGAAATTCGAGTCCAAATATTCAACGATGATCATGTGAAACATACTTTGCAATATAGCAGACATTTTATCCAGAGACGACGACTGCTTTGTTTGCATAAACTTGCCTTGAACCAAGCAAAGATGCCTTGAATGCATATCTTCAGTTTTGCTTTAGAGATGCAGAAACAGGAAGAAAACAAACAAAAATGTTCAAACTCACAACAGCCTCAGTATCATCTTACCAATTAAGCATCTTACCAATTTCACTACGAAGCGTGAATGGAAAAATATTCTACGAAAAATTGCCATGCATGATCCACTGAAGTGGTAGGCAATACATATTTTTGCTTCCAATTTTTTTTTTGCTTTCTGCTTTGGGGGCACAAGAAAAAACTAGTTTGTTTGGTTGAACCGGAGAATAAGAGTGGGTTGGTAGGTGAAGTGGTGTATGTATACAATGCATGTGGTGGAAAAAAAGACTGAAAAGGAACATCAAGCAAGTCTAATGTCTAAGTCTAAACTTACTCCAGCAATTTTTAGATGATGATCTTTATCGAAACCATGCGCATTTTGTTTAGTGTACGAAGACTTGCTCCTTTTCAACCTATCCTATTGGCTTTATTCTGATTTAAAATACGTACTGAATGTGAATTAACTTCTACAAAACCAAATAAAAAATCTCGTTTGAGCAAAAAAAGCGAAGAACGCGAAGCATACATTTCAAAGTAATTACAGAAAAGGAATATGTATGTATATATTTATGATCCATCATCCGTATCTTCTGCATACAAATTAACTTGACAAAATAAAGTTTGTTCAGAAGGAGAGAACAAGTGCAATCAAAATTAAGTCAGGGGAGCAATAACAAACTAAAATCCAGTCAACTAAAGAAAAGTGGATGGAAGACGCATCACGATTCCTCCGCATGACTTCCTTAAATAAATAGATTCTCAAGAGAAATTTGTCTGAGAATTTATTTTTTCCAATATGCGTGGATGAATATGCATATGTATATATTTGTTAATTAGGGAATGTGCACATTTATTAATCTTGCAAAAATCGGCGACTTATGTCAATTGACTCATATAGAAAGAATTTTTACCAAATTTATAAATGCGTCTTATTTTTTAATGAGCTTACAGCGGAGGAATTCGGAATTCAGTGTTGATTTTTAAGGTGACTACGTCAGAATTAATATTTTTTTCCATTTAAGGTTAATATGGTATGTTTTGCCTTGCCTTACCACTGCCACGTAGTACATATGAGCGTAATAATCATTTTTTTTTTAAATTATATAGCCTCTTGCATCTGAACAGGATACGAATTGCCAAACCTATTCCGTACATCACTACTTACTTACTTAGGTATGCTGACGTTGCGTTGCCACTGGAGAATGAATAAGTTCTATCGCTTCGAGAAATATTGTGCGTGCACTAGATAAATGTGCAATAGCGAAAGTGATGCTTCACAATCATCATCATCATCATCGTCTTCACATTTCTGCTTGATTTTTACGACCAAGTGGAACGTTTCTTCTTTTTGCTGGAGTGTTCGAGTTATTCATGAAGAAGATGATGATGACGATGAGAATTATGCGTGCATGCATGTCAGTATGCATACATGATCTGCGTCTTTTGTGTTTGCATGGTGATGCATTGCATTCTTCTCTATTTTCCAGCAACTTATCTCCATGACTTGTCTCTTCATCATCATGCACGATCCACACAGATTCACAATAATCTTCATGAAAGAGAAACTCTCGCAAACACTGGTTCCAGCTCAAAAAAAATCCTCTCATTGAAAAGAATAACATTGATGAAGATAGAATTAAGCAATCCCTCCTATCTCATTTCACCATTATCTCTATTTCACTTTGCTCACTGTCAATGTCAGCAAAATTTACGAAGAAAATAAAGTTTCTTGACATTGACTGACCTTTGAAAACTCTCTCGTGTATCCTCAGTCAGTGTATGTGCATAACTGACTGAGAGAGAATCTTTAACATGCGTGTCATCCGATTGCGTTCGATTTGGAAATTCAATGAACTGAATGACAACTTTGATTTTCATGATAGATATCATCGTTACAAAAACTTTCCTCATTTCGATTCATATTGAAAATGAAATTAAGATGTTTTCAAGAAACGTGTAGTTCCAGGAAGAAAACACTATCAAAATTAGTCAGTCGAAACCAAAACCCGTACTCTTTTTAGAAATTGGGTAATATGTACCTACTCATGTAGGTAAGTACGTTTGTGTTTAACTTACGCCATGCTTGCCAAAAGTAATCGGGCCATCTCTCAATTTCGCTTTACTCTGAGCTCCTACATGGTAGAAATATATCATCGTTTTTAAGTTGTTCTCAATTTATTGTCATACCAGTGTTGTTATTTTTCTTTATTATAATATGTATGCAAATACTACGTTTGCTTAATCATCATGTTTACTAATGCCAATTAAAGTATTACTTGCCTGGATCAGTTTTGGACTTCAAACCTGTTGTTTTTCTAATTTATAAGCTACTACCGTTGCCTCATTCAAGGTTAAGGAATGCATATTGTTTCTTTTTCCAAGCAATACATGTTCAAGAACAAAAAGTGTAGCTCATAGCTTTGAGGATTTATCAGATGAATCGTTGCTAATTTCTTGGCTGTATGAAAACAATGTATCAAAACGGAAACAAAGATAATTATTGCAAAAGCGTACTTACCTTTACGATAGTGACTTATTCACATCTTACCTTAACTAATATGCCCGATAATTGTGTGCAGATGCAAATAAGACTGTGCTGTAGTACAAATAAGAACGAAGCTGGTAGATGAATGGCATGAAAAATCTGAGAATGTTAGAAGCAGAAATTGTGTTGCAAAAGTTTGAACATCAGCTAAATTGAGAAAATTTAAATTATTCTTTTTTAAACCTATTTTAACTCTATTACGGCAGGAATTGCTTTAGTTTGAACTTAAACATGTAATTCACTGATGTTCTTTGTGTTCAACGTGTTGAATCATATAATTACAACGATTTTCAAGTGGATCTGCTGAAATTTAAGGTTTCTTACTAATAATGACTTTCTACAAATAATAACGTAACAACGCACGAAATTCCTGGTCATGCGGATACTTAATCAAATCGTGTGCAAAATCATCAGGACATCAAGAGGAACATTTCAGTGAATACATAATACAAATGGACACGAAATAAAACAAGAAAATTATTGTTAATAACCCTAGTGTGCATTAATTTTAAAGGTTTTCCAAATACAAATTTGCTCATGAAAAAAATTTAAATGGCTATGTCAGACAAAAACTGTTTTTCTAAGCAGGAATTTGAAATTTCGTCTACTAACTGAATGTTTACGGATGGCAGAAATAAAATTACGTATGTCAAAGTTTCCATACCTTTCATTCAATCAAGCATAGAGATTCATACTATAGTTTTGCTTCATGCTTAGTAACGTTAGTTATTAGGTTATAGATTCGGTTCGGTTTCGGTCTGGTTAGAACTATGCGAAAAAGTTTGAGTTGTACTCGTTTTAAAAAACTAACGACTGTCAAGGTCATTTTTTCAGAGAAGCTTTTCCATGCGTTTTAAATGTAACCTTTACCTGCCATAGCTAGTGATGGTTTTCCAATTCCAATTTCCAATGCGTTTCCAATCAAATCCAATCCAATTCCAATCCAATGGGCATATTGGATTGGATTGGGCTATCGCGATATTGGATTG
>JAHZMX010004243.1:0-15717 GCA_027743895.1 Seira musarum
CTACAGCGGCAATCAAGATTTTAAAATCGATTTGCATTCCAGATTATTTGAACTTTGTTCATTCCAAATCTTTCGGAACATGGAAATAGTAGAACGAGAGCAGAGCGAGAAAAACATATCGTAAATTTTTGCATAATTTGCATCCTTTTTACGAACATTATTCAGATCCACCATCTGCCATTGCAGTTGTTTCAATTCATGAATTTAATTTAATATCCCTCATCCAAATCCAAACCAGTTAAAAATGACGTATATCATTTTAAAACGGACCTTCATGAACTGGAAACCGTAATAAGTAACTACACAGAAATTGTTAAGCGAAGTGACCGGCGGACAGGCGTTGCGAAAAGTTTTAACCGATATATTCGCATTTTACCCCAAGCTGGACTATTGGAACTGGAACCTCTGAGGTTTCTTTGAAACAAATTGTAATTATTGTAAATTAATTCCTAATTCGACAATAAATCCATATGCTTTATGAAACACGATGACCTGTCAGAAACGTCCCGTCGTGATATAATTCAAAGTAATTTCTGCTCTAAATAGAATATGACTAAATAAGTGCAAACAAAGAAGATGAGAGAAAAACAAAGTTTGAGGACAGTGATGATACTGATGATGATGTTGCCTGCGCTCACTGGTGGTGTGGTGTGTAATAATCAGCTCGAACTTTTTTAACCAGCATTCCACATTATCCATGTACATTATCTATTTGAATTCAGTAGAAAAAAGGTGGATAAAAAATGAAATGAATGAAGGAAGGACCGGATGGGATGGATAGATGCGAATGATGCGATCGTGATTATCACATCTTGCAAGTTACATTAACAATCATCGTCATGTAAAAAATCTTACAATCAGTACGGTACCATGTTCAGTTGAGGATACAACAACGCAACGCCTTGCACATTCATTTTCATTTTGGACCACAGTATTTGTGTTGACGAACCAACTCTGAACATAAAAAAAACTTCAAAAGCTTTAGTATTGTGATGTGATTCTATTTATCTGTATGATTTTCCTCATTCTTCATTCGGCTTTTTGGTCTGCTGCTGACTGGCTGCTTTTAATGTTTGTGTATTTATTAAAATGAGTTGAATCCTACCATTCCTTTAACGTTTTGGGATTATGCATCGGATATTATAACTCGGACTCTTGTGGAGGATAGGAAAGATCTTATTCGTAATACTTGTCCCATAATAAACCTCTTACCTGTTACAGGAACGTAGCTGAAAAATAACAACAGCATTTTTGTTTAAAATGAATTCGATTACTAATGGTAAATTATGTTATTCCTGGGCCTGCAAGTTTTATTCCTTCGACTTGCTTTTTCAAAATTCCGCCCTTCCTAATTTCTGAAGCGAAATTGTTTAATGCATGGTTATTGAGCGTCCAAATGGCCTATATGTTTCAATCAATGAACGATTGATTAAAAAAATATCTACTTGTCTCAAATGAAAAATCAGACCTATCGTATCTATTAAAACGTTCACCTTATCAAGGCATGTATGAGTTTATGACTGATGTAGTTTTTGAAATGAGACATCACAAGTTGTTCACATATATATACAAATTACAAATAGAAAATTTTTTCAATCCCCCATCTACGGGAACGATAAATAGATGGGATGTTCTATTTCTCAAGTATTCAATATAGCTTTCATTGCGATCGTTTATTTAAATTGTAACCTATCGGATCGGAGGAGGCATACAACATGCAACGGTTGATCGATTCAATGATAAAAAATCAATTCAGAATTATGTCGCAATCTCATATTACCCCATTTAACATTATAACTAATTCTTTGAAGTTGATTAGTTAGTTTGTTAGTACCGTCTGAGGGGATTGGTAGACAGACACATCGAAATCGCCATAATATTTGCTCCATCTAGTAAATATCATCGGTTGCGGATGATAGTCTAACTCTGTTCTGTTCTGTTCAAATGTATGTACTTATACTTGTGCCATAGGGAAAACTAAAAGATCATGATCATCCTGAGCTATAGTAAGAGAATCAAGTGGATTGGATTGAATTCAATTCAGAAACAATCAGCAGCGAGCCCAGCAAAAGCTGATACATTTAATGCTTTTTCATATTTAATGTTCTTTTCTTTCCTTAAACATTATGGTTTTATTTTTTTAAATAAATTACATCATGATCATCAGAAAAATACTACGCTAAATTCACTTGTTTTGAGTTTGTAGTTTTATGTTTATGTACAAGTTTGAGTTCTTTCTACCGAAATAAGTAGAGATTCCTTTTTTACGTGAAGGAATGAACAAGGGGACGATGATTCATAATAGTAATAACAGTAACAGTAAAAAAATCCTGAATCACTTATCATCATTCATCAATCAATCATTTGTCGGTGGATTGCATTGGATAAGTTAAAGATGTTAAAAAATATATCTGAGGAACTGTGATGATGTTTCATTAAAAATTAGATAAAAAGTCAGTACAAGTATTAAATGTAATGTGAAGTATTAGGATTAAATCTAGTTTAATTAATACACAAAGTGCCTTCTTCCAATCCAGTCCAAATGAGTTCGTTTTACATGTTTTCTGCCCAAATAGCAATAACCTAATGCACAATTGCACAAATGTATTTTGAAATTTTGGATATGGAAGTGGGAGCAAACAAGTTGACATTGAGAGACAGGTGAGAGATTGTTTTATTTATATCAGCGTATAATTTGGAATTTTTTTGTGGTAATTGATAATATTTAGTAAATTGGGAAGCTAACAAAAGCGTAAAACCGAAAATCAAAATTTTTTCTATTCGTGAAATGATTTTTAAATTATGTACTATCATCCGTGCAGGTCTAGTGTCTAGGTCAGGAAGAAAATGTCATTTAGTCATATTACTCATGCGAACAAACATTCCTTATATATCTGTTTTAATGTCAATAAACAATTTTAGAATTGATTCGTAATGCAAATATATCATTAATAATAATAAATTATTATTGGTTCCGTAAAAGGGACACGATTTGCTTTTTAGTGCAATGTTTTGCGGTTTCTCGTTACTTTTAGTCATGTTCTTCTTCTCTCGCAGTGTTTCTTATAGGTAGTTTTTATGCTTTAAAATGAATGGAATGAGTGAACGATAATTCCCGTTCCCCTACTCTGACCAAAACAGTGACTAATTGGCTAATAATGAATGACGATCGTGAATAGTGCATTAATTAGTATCAATAAATGGGTCGGCTCACAGAAGTAATTCACGTCACAACGAATAAGAACTAAGGGTTAGCTAGCACGGGGGAACACCGCTTCTACCATAGATATTATATCATTCATCGCTGGTTTTGGATTTCCGGTCCGCTTTTTTCCATTGTTCCATTAAATGTGACTTTTCCATGAGTAAACTTTTAGTTATCCCATATTGATATTGAGTTTATACGTGTTAAATGTACAAAATCTAAAACAATTCAATAGGTGCTCTCGAGGAATAGGTATAAATAATGAGGAATTTGTTGCTGGTTTTTTTACAGTTTAGTCCGTGCGTATAATTGAAGTAAGGAAAACCACCGACTTGAATTGGCTGGAGAAAGGAAAACAAAAACAATAATGAATTGGCAAAAACACGGCCCATTCTTTAATCTACAACTGGACTATCTTTAACAGGATTATTTATTATCAATTATTACAACAGCGTGGTGAATGTTACGAAGCGGCCTAACAAAAATTACTGCCTAAAAGAGAACCTGAAGCCCTTTATAATATTAGGACATTAGTCCAGCTCCAGCTCTTCGAATTCGGAAAGATTTAAATGGTATTTATGCCATTGCTACTTTGATTAGTAGCCCGTGTTTCCAGGGTTTATGGTTTTTATACGACATCAAGATAGGTGAAGTAGAAGGGGTAAGGGTCAACTACGTGTCGCTTCTGGGTGGAAGTTGACCTTTCCCGTTGGAAATGCAGGGGGTTGTAGAAGACGCTGACAGGCGGGAACGCCTTGGTCAGCTGGAGGAGACCATCACTCATCCACGAAGTGTTCTTAATGTCGATTGCCTTTTGGTAATTTCAGATTAAATTCATTTTTTAAGGATCCTGTGTCGGTCGTTAAAAGTAGTTTATTGTGTTTGTTTCATCTCTATTTTAGGACACTGTCCAAGCCTTAGTTGCAGACTGCGACCACCCTCCTCTAAAACGAAGCAAAAATATTGAATCCTTCCTAAATCGATGTGAGTGTGTGTTTATTTAACTTTGACGAATGCTGTTTTGATGGCACTGTTTGCTTAAACTTAAACAGAATAGTTTATTATTCTTCATTTGTGTTTTTATTTGTTTATCATCAGATGACAAGGTCACTGCCGGCATTGGGAAACTTCGTATGAAACCTGAGGACTTTAACTTAATCAAAGTTATTGGTCGTGGAGCGTATGGAGAAGTTCAATTGGTACATTATTCTTTTCCCATTTTTGAGATGAAATTATTCAAGTTCACAAGCTTAAGCTTAGCCCTTTTGTTTTGCGCGTATTTTAGGTGCGACATAAATCCACGCAGAAAGTATACGCCATGAAACTCTTAAGTAAATTTGAAATGATTAAGAGATCGGACTCTGCGTTTTTCTGGGAAGAAAGAGACATCATGGCTCATGCCAACTCTGAATGGATTGTTCAACTCCATTTCGCGTTCCAAGATACAAAATACTTATATATGGTCATGGACTATATGCCAGGTACGGTTAAAATCTTGTTCAACCCAGGGATGAAAAACAAAAAATTAAAACCTGTCTTTCGCCTTTAAAAATCGTTGTTAACTCGGAATAATGAATCTTTTTCATCTTAATCATTCTCTCCAAGTAATTAATGTTTAATATAATTTCCATATTGATTTTTAGGCGGGGACTTGGTAAATCTGATGTCCAATTACGATGTTCCTGAGAAGTGAGTACAATGTAAAATCCATTATCATTTTGCTGGATAAATCAGTATTTTGCCTTGAGAAGGTTTGATGCTAAGGGGGATGCGAATGTGATGTGAAAAAAAATGATGAATACGACTTATCTTTCGCACAATGTCGACATTTTACTCTTTTCTTATGCCCCGATTTTCAGTAAAATCCGAAGCGTATGTTCAAATCCTGCTGTTCCCCTTCTCACAAACTTTGACTTTTCTCACATTTGAACCTTCCTTCCACCTCTGCTCCAACCGCACTCTCCTTTTTCTTAAACTTTCTCTTCCTCTGTCGGGAATTTGACGCTGTATTAAATATTAATTTTGAAATCATTTTGAAACTTTCAATTATGTATGACATGGATTTTTTAAATATATATTTACAGGTGGGCCAAATTTTACTGTGCGGAAGTAGTATTAGCGTTAGATGCAATTCATTCGATGGGTTTCGTTCATCGGGATGTAAAACCTGATAACATGCTTTTGGATAAGCATGGTCACCTAAAATTAGCAGATTTCGGAACTTGTATGAGAATGGATGAGGTTTGAAGAACAAATAGTATAAACTGGAGAAACTATAACATTATTGTATTTTCATAAAACTGTTTTTATTTTTTAAATTCTAACTTTCTAACCGAACAACCAATCACGTCGTAGATGGAATTGCTTCTGTACCCGTAAGTGGTAAAAAACATTACACATATGCAATGAAAAATATTAATGGCCTAATCAAAAATTCCCTTTGATGTTTTACGCTTAAATAATAAAGAATAAATTCATTTTGTTTCTTCATTCAGGACGGCGATGCCAAAGTGGTGAATAACATTGGTAGTGTAAAAGTAGAGGAGTTAGAAGAGGCTCGAAGGGTGCTACTCACACAACTCGATGCTGCAACAGAACGAGAAGAGTCATTACGAGAGGAGGCTAGAAACCTTGAAAGGAGTATGGCGCTTCTGAGACATGAGCTTCGGGAAGCTCAGAGAAAAAGTGAAGTGGAAATCGAATCCCGTCGAAATTTAGAGAATACTATGTTAGATTTAAAACGTAAACTGGAGGAAGAACAAAGCAAAAGAACACGGGAAATGTCGAACAGTCAACATACGAATGAGAAGATATCCCAAATGGAGAAACAATTACAAGAGCTTAACGATAAATTAAAATCCGAATCTGACCAGTCATCAAGATTGCGTAAGCAAGTTAGCGAGTTAACGGTGCTCCTCTCGACAAAGGAACAATCATTATGCGAAAAAGTCAGTGGATTGGAAAGTATAAAAGGGAGTTTAGAATTAGAGGTGGCACAAATGAGAATTTCATTGGAGAAGGAGGAAAACCATCGACATCAACTTGCCACACAAAAGTCAGAAGTGGAGGCTAAACTTCAGTCACTTCACACAGAGCTGGACAAAACTCGGGAAAGAGAGAGTCGAGCCTTAGAAGAAAATAAAAGTGTTCTGGATAAACTCGTTCAATCGGAGAAAACTGCGGCGTCTTTAGAATTAAAACTGAAAGCGTTAAGTGCCAAATATGAACAGGAAGTCAAAGCAATGCATAACGAAATGGAAAGAAAAAGTCCTTCCATTGACAAAGAGGATCAGGTCAAAAGTAAGTTTAGCACAAATGTACAACTTGTACAAGTAATCACGATAGTTTTAATTTTTTGATAGCGCCATAGTCAATTTTATTAATTGTTTTTCTTAACTACCATTTAGCTCTTCAAGCAAAACTCAACGAGGAGAAGTCAAAGCGTCTTCATGCAGAAAATAGCGGACAAGAGGTGGAACGTCAGTTATCAATGCTCTCGGTGGACTACCGGCAAGTGCGAGCTGAACTTCAGAAGCTAGAGGGTCAACTCCGCCAAGAAGTAGAGAAAACCAAGAGTCTAATCACTCAACTCGAACAGGAGACGCAAAAGCGGTCCCAACTTCAATCCGACCTTAGTTCACAATCAGCCGAGATCTCATTCATAAAATCGAAGGAAAGACAAGCCCAAAAGGAAATTGCGGAAGGAAAAGAAGCGAAGAAACATCTTGAGGAAGAGCTCCACAAAATCAGGTCTGCTAAGGCTGTTGATGACCTACAAATGAAGGAACTTCAGGAGCAGTTGGATACAGAAATGCATTTCTCGGTAAGATTTAATCTGTATCAGCGAACAAAGTTGCACGTGTTTGAAACACGTGAATTTTACGATTTTTTTTAGCATTTCGAAAGTGAATGATGACCAGTATTTGCTAGTTGACTTGCAATGATAAAAAATCTTTTACCACCAAATATTTTCTCTGACCAAACAAGTTTGAAGATTTTTATTATGCTCGTGTGACGTCATGCTAGCTAATATAAATGTGTACTTGCTTGTAATTTGACGGTAACGATCTGGTTCTTGTTTAATTGATTTCCGTATTAGACACTATACAAAGCACAGTTGACGGATCTGAGAGAAGATTTTGAGGAAAAACGGCGACAAAATCAAGAACTAGAAGAGGAACGTAATGAACTAACACGTCAACTCCAAATGGCCATAACCAGAGCGGATTCAGAATCTCTGGCCAAAAGTATCGCCCACGAAACTATTGCTGAGTTGGAAAAAGAGAAGACAATGAAGGAATTAGAGATTAAGGACTTGATCGCACGCCATAAGACTGAATTATCAAATAAGGATATACTTATTACTTCGGTACGTGTTACTCTTGAGCTTTTTGGTTATGTAATTGAGAAATTCTAAGAGTGTGGACTCTTTTGTTCATTAATTATAGCTTCGGGACAAGGAGACAGAGTACAAGAAATCTGCTGAACAACTCAAGAAGGAGCGTGATGAAATGAACACGAAGCTTAAATCCCTGCAAGAAGGTATGATCGGGATTATTGATGATACGTTACATTTTTTATTGGAAAAAGTTTTTAATGATGTGTGTCCTACTTAAGATCTAAGCCTTGTTAAATGCATTTAAACAAGCATTTAAATGCATGTGAGCGCATCATTTCATTCCATTTCCGACTTTAGAGATTATTAACGCATTTAAACTCCTAGAAATATGTATTTGGCTCAGAAATTAAATTATTATGATTTTATGCTCTAGAATTGGTAAATTAAGAAGCATAGATCAATTTAGATTTTAGAAATGGAACCGATTCATTATTTAAAAATAAATTCGCCCATTTTTCAGACTTGGAAAAATCCAGCGGAGACGAGCTTGAAAAGTTGAAGAAGCAGCTGCAGACAGAACAAATGTTGAAACAGCAAGCTGTGAATAAATTAGCAGAAATAATGAATCGTAAAGATCTTAATCCCACGAGCAAGAAAGCGCAGGCAGGTGATTTGCGAAAGAAGGAACGTGAATGTCGTAAACTTCAACAAGAGCTCACGCAAGAGAAAGAGAAGTTTAATCAAATGACCCTAAAATGGCAAAAAGATCTTCAGGAGCTCCAAGCCGCAATCAACGAAGAGCATCAGATCAAGTTGAAACTTCAAATGGAGCTGGACTCCAAAGAATCGGAGATAGAAGGACTGAAACGTAAATTGTGCGAAACTGCTAGTGTTAGTTCTAGTGAAGGTGATGGTCTAATGGGCGACGAACTTAGACTTGAGGGGTGGCTCTCTCTACCCTCCAAACAAAATATACGTCGTCACGGGTGGCGCAAGCAATACGTGGTCGTGTCATCTCGTAAAATTATATTCTATAATTCGGATCAGGAGAAGCAGAATCCGACGCGGGTCCTTGATCTTAAGTAAGGAAACGAACATTTTTAATTTAAATACCACATCCTTCTTCATTCATTTTCAGAACTAAGGCGAGATAGGAGGATAAAAATGCAAATTAATAGTTAGTATTGCGAAAATAGTGTACGTTGAAAGATTGAATATTGTATTTGGAGTATGTATTTATTTTTTGTTTTGAACATTTGAATTGCAGCAAAGTCTTCCACGTTAGATCAGTAACGCAAGGGGATGTGATCAGAGCTGATGCCAAAGAAATACCGAAAATTTTCCAGGTATCTTTTCATGACTTTTATTCACGTTTCTAGATTTTTTTCATATTAAGTAAATGATGAATGGTATTTGCTACTCTTAATAATTCTCAATGACGAAAATATTCCACTAAGATTTTCACTAAGATATGGCGTGAAGCGGACCATGTCACCTTCAAAATATCTGTTTGAAATGATAACATTATTTTTTGTCCCTTCTCCTTGTTATATAGCTTCTTTATGCTGGAGAAGGGGAAGCGAGAAAACCTGAAGAGACGACGCCAGAGGATAAAGAGAAACCAGGGACATTGTTACATAAGGGGCATGAATTGGTTGCGATATCATTTCATATGCCAACAACATGTGAAGTATGTCCAAAACCTCTGTGGCACATGTTCAGGCCTCCACCTGCGTTAGAATGCAGACGTAAGTGATGTTTTAAAATATCCATAAAAAAGAGAGCTGGTCAAAGCAGCTGCTCATTTGTCATTCCACGTTTACCTAAGTAATTGCTTATTCACAATCATTTCACAGAAACAGAGATTTATAAAAATAATTCAAATCTCAAATCAGTTAACATTCATTATTCATCAACAAAAGATTATCTCACGTTCCATCCAACTGGCCTGGTTGGCTGGTGCCGCTTACGAAAAGTGACATGAGCAGACAAAATATCAAAACTAATTTGCAAATTACCATTACCTTTCTTACCTGAATTGACCAATAATATTTTTGCTGGCGGAGTAAATTAATATGCAATTGCTCATTATAAATGATAAATTATACTTTGTAAAAGGGCCAAAACTTCCCATATTTTTTCAAGTTAAAAAATTCCTAAGTCCCGTCATCTATTTACTTTTCTTGTCTAAATTCATTTCCGACCTCACGTGATATTTTCTAAAAAGTTCTGTTAAAAAATATTTTAAATAATTTTAATATCCATTTTCTCTTTCTAAATCTTTCCATTAGGCTGTCGTGTCAAAATCCATAAAGAGCATTATGGCGAAGAAGTGATGGCTCCTTGCAAAGGTATGCAATTTATTGAATGAATACGGAAATCGGCTTTATAAAATGAGCTTGAAGGTTTGCTGCATTGACATATGGACGTTTACAATATTAATTTTATTATTATGAATAGTAATGTACGACCCTAACACAGCCAAGGAGCTTCTTCTACTCGCGCCAAATGAGGAGGAACAGAAACAATGGGTTTCCAGGCTAAGCAAAAAGATTCAAAAGGGTGGTTATAAAGCCGTTTCACAATCCAGGTCCGTCTTTTATGTGCCAAATTCTACGTGATTGATGAAAAAAGCGTATTAAAGCACTACTACTTTCTTATTTTATTTTTACTTTTGCTCGTACGCTCGAATCCCAATACTGATTGCCTGTCGCAATTTATAATTATGCCGAATTTAACCCACAAAAATATTAATGCTGATTTTTTTCTCTCGCAGTAACGCTTATAGAATAACTTTTCATGTCTGCGTTTTTGTTTGCGAGTACGTATTTTTGTATGTAATGTTTTATGTAGTTTACGTAGTTTAACCCAGTTTCTAACAACGGGTCTAACCCAATCCAACAAATTCAATCTATATTTCGTATTTGTACCATTTGCTTTTCCTTCCTGATGACGTCATTTACTTGTATTTCGAGTGAAAGTGATGAAGAAAAGATTATTTTGGTCATGACCTGACCTACAGACAAGTTGTACGCATTTTTGTACTTTGCCAACATACCTGTGTTGTTTGAAATGTAGCTAACCTGGTTTTTGTTTTGTGCTCATAAAATAAACTTGAGCGCAGTAAAGAAGTTTTTTTATTGCATTTAGAAGTGCAGTTGCGCAGTGCTTATGCCTTTGACCTAATAAATAACAAAATTGTGACACTCTGTCTCTCACAAAGTTGAAATATATCTTCGTGTTCGCATGATAAATACTTAAATGTTTTCATTCAGCTCCATCAATGCAAAACTGTGTTGAATACTTACTGTGTGAACTTGAAGTTTGATTGAGTAGATGATACAATTATTATTTTTGACTGTGATGATATGCTTGTTATTTAATATTCATTACTTTTAAAGTACATTAGAATAAAAATATGAGCTGATATTCATTTAATATGCAACAAATGCCTATACAATCCAAACTACAAACGGAACTTTAACCATATTTGGAGTTTTGGAGCTTGTTTATTTGTCATTATTACCTACTATCTCTACTTGATCGCTTTATGATTTAACCTACTCCTTTGTTTTTGTTGCGCAAGCTTTGAAAATTAACTCAGGCAAATCGGCAAATTACCAACGGTACTGTCACAGAGATGGTAATGAGAGGGCTTTAACGGGCAGGTGGACAATCTTAAAAATTTTGGAATTGAATCCCTATTTAATGGTGTAGTTACTGCACCACTAATAATGGACATGGTGGATAAATAGGAACGATTATATACTTACTTGAATGATGCGTTCTATCAAGGAGTAATAAATTAGGAGGCGATTATATTTGCGATTTTAATTTGTTAAATATACCTCCGAAAAAAAATCATTCAAACATTTTATAAAACAACACTCATGAAAGCATAATTTGTAATCTTTACTCACCACCAGCCCTAAACTTCAAAGCCAGCATACCTAAGTATATGATTTAAATTTTATAAAACCCATTTAAGTATTTTCTTGCGAAACTACAACCTATTTAAAGTCCGTTGATTCCCAAGCCCATAAGTTCTTGCCATCTCTGATTTTTTCTGGAATAGTATCAGTGCAAATCACGATTTAAAACTTCCTCGATTTGAAAAATGAAAAAAAAAAGTATTTTAATTCTCCTTTTCTTCACAGGGAAAAGCAAAAGTCGGCCACGCTTCCAGCAAGAAACAAATAATGAGCAAACTGTTCAAGCAAGCTGTGACTCTGTAAAAGAAACAAATGATGATAATGATGAACAGCAGTCATGAAATGAAAAAGAAAAAGCAAACAAACAATAATTTCAAAATAATAATTCTTTGTCTTCCGAATACATTCCTTCCATAAATAAGGAAAAATCTTATTGTGTCATGTCATTCATTCTTAAAGATATTCATTTCTTTAGTCAGTCCAAACCAATTGGTGTTCCATTCTCTGCCGTTGAAATTCCCTTACAAAAAATTCTATGAAAATGAAGAAGAAAGTACATCACCAGAAGTAAGAAGTATCAGTACACTGTTACTAAAATTTCAATTAGTTAAAATTAAAACTACACGAGAAACTGTCCTGTCAAAAAAATAATCCAAGAACCGTTTTGATACTGCCTTTTTCTTATGCTCCTTTTTCTCTTGTCTTTTCATTTACCACGTTACAATGATGCAATGCAAATGAATAAAAATACCTATATGCATACATACATACTTCATATTGACGATATCTATCTGAGAGTCTAACCTGAGAAACTTGCAAATTATACTTATCGTGTTGCACTTGAGTGAAAAGTGAAATGCAAGACAAAAGTGTTGCCTTATTAAAAACAGCTTTCGTCCTGATCACATAATTAATTATAAATGCATTTTAAAACTAATAGTAATATGAAGTACAGTGAACTCTCCCTAAGACAGCACCCCACTTAGGGAATGAAATTAAGGTACACTTTTTAAAGACAGTATAAAATATAATAAATAACATACTCTCTTAAGCCAATCTTTACACTACACATGTCATGTCTTTAGCACAGGATTTCGGCATAAGTAACTAACAGAGAAAAATAACATCATGAAACTCCCAAGGCTTAAAATGCCAAAGTTTAGATCTTGTTTTACTAAATACATATTAGATAAAACTGTTCACCACTTTTGCAAATTGTCATTTTATGGATAGAGTTAACTCAACCTAACAAATGATTATTATTTTTTATTTCGCTTTCGAGAGCGTGTTACAGTTGAGGAAATTGAGAATTATACTGGTTATTTGGGATCTGGTTTAGTTGGAGTTCACTGTGCTCGTGTTCACTCAAATATTTTCTATACCTAGAAATTTTAAAGCTTCTTCAGAAGACATAAGTAGTTAGGTGGAAGAATTTTTTAGTGGAATTTTTTTCAGAGTTGTTAACTCTTTTCCTTGTTTTGTTCGTAAGTTGCATTTAGCCTTGTTTTTATTTTTATCTTACTTTTTACATTCATTCATAAGCATGAATCCCGACAAGAGATGTTTTACGATTTTGACCCAAATAAAATAAGGTTGAGTTGACTGAGATGAAATATTGTTATGTAATATGCAAGTTTTGGACTGGAATGTTACCATCAGCATTCATATAAATTCTTGTTCGTTGGGAACAGCAACAGGAAAACCAAAAAAGAAGAAATTGCAAATCTAGTTTATTGTTATTTTGGTGACTGGTCATGTGCCGGGAAAAGGGTTTCTTCATGCTTTGTATTTTGTTTGTTTATTCATTTTAACTTTTTTACGCACTTGCTTTCACGTAGAATTGAATCGAAACGAATATGATGGACTAATCGTAAGTTATGTTAAGAATGACAATATAATGTTTAAGGAAAAAGTGATATTGCTTTATTTCATTTCATTATTCATATTCATGTTTTTCCGGAGGATTTTGTTTTGCGTTTTTTTTATTATTTTGACTGCAAATTATGTTCCACTTTATTTTTAAGCCCAAATGCTAATTAAAAAATACATTAAAATGCAGAGTTGTTTTTAAAATAAATACGAATTTAATAAATGTAACTTGATTTAGTTATAATTGTAAATGTTGTAATTGTAAGATTTAAATTAAAAATGCCATGTTAATTTTAACAGTAGTGTAAGGTTCCACACTGCTTTTTTCCTACCCGTCTTATTTTTTGTTCTTTTTTCAATCTTATACGTAGTCAGTGAATTAAGTTTCGCTACAAGGCAATCAAGATTCCTGTATTTAGTTCGCAAAAATTTATAAATTTAATAAATGTAACTTGATTTAGTTATAATTGTAAATGTTGTAATTGTAAGATTTAAATTAAAAATGCCATGTTGATTTTAACAGTAGTGTAAGGTTCCACACTGCTTTTTTCCTACCCGTCTTATTTTTCGTTCTTTTTTCAATCTTATACGTAGTCAGTGAATTAAGTTTCGCTACAAGGCAATCAAGATTCCTGTATTTAGTTCGCAAAAATTTATTTATTTGCTGATGTCCATTTTAGTTTTGACTTGAGTTTTTGACGTCACTGCTGCATAAAATAATGTTTTTGCGTTGAGTTTTTACCTTAAAGAAAGAAGTACCTATTTAACTTGGAGATAGAAAAGGTAAAACAATTGTATACCAAAACAATGATAAAATGATATGTAGACTTTTCATGTAACGAATCAAAGCAATAAGCGAATTGAACCCAGATAAAAATATGCAAGTCATAATGTTTTTAAAGAATGTCTCTTCATTCTCATATTTTACGGTACTCTTTTATTATTATGGGAAAAGAATAAAGTCGAATAAATACGCTAGAAAAATTGAGAACTTGTTGTTGGCTAAATCTTCTTATCTTGTGCAATACTGTTGGCTTGAAGGGTATGCGCGAAGCTATTTATTTATCACATTCCATTGCATTGTACATTCCAATCTCTAAGAACTAATACAAAAAAATATATGAAAATAGTGAATGAAAGAGCTACGATATTTTTCGTTTAGAACAAATTGACAAAATTTGACCTTTCTTGTTTTTCTATTTACTTCAATTAATATCGATCGTCGATAACTTTTGCTTCCGCTATTGCAGATCGACTAAAACTCGAATGAATTCTGAACTTCAAGAGTAGGTATGTTGTGCGTGGTTGTACGTTGTACGTTACAAAAAGGCATGGAAGGATTCGTTTGCGGGTTGGGATATGTTGGGTTAGTTGTTCATTTTCAATATACTCTACATTTAATTTAAGGCGGGGGTGGAGTGGAGCATCTAGGCTTATGCAAATTTTAAACGATAGTTTTATTTTGGCTTTTGGGATTTCCAACGGAATTGAAGCCATGAAATTTCTCATCCGGTCTAGCATAGGTAAACATATAATTGATTTGTGAAAGTTTGTGATTCTCACAGTTATAAATGCAAAACATCATGAAATAAAACCATACCACTTTGGCAGACATTTTCTCCGGAATAGAGCATTTGAGCTTGTCAAGACAGAAACAGATTGCCATTTCGATCCCTGTTCCCGCAAAAATAGCAAAAGGGTATTTTAATTGCATTCATACTTCAAGCCATAAACAGTATTCTTGGGAAATGGGGGTGGAGTAGAACCAAATACAGTTCTCCATCACTATAAGTCAATATAAGTCAATGCAATGGCTATAAGTCAATGCAATGGCTATAAGTCAATGCAATGGCACAATCCGTCGAATTTTTACGCCTATTTTTACTCTGTTGTAAAGCTCTTAAATGTTCTAATCCACAAACTCCTGATAGGCTATTACATTGTATACAAAGGATTTTAATAGTTTAAAGAACTGTGTGATTCCCAAACAATCCACCCCTTTTAATATATTCTCTAATCCTCTCGTTTCATTTCACCCCAGTCTTTGGACCCTCTATTAGGTAAGTCTCCCAATTCCATCTGATATTGGGTAAAGGTAAAACCAAGTAACTCTTACCTGATGTAACTAACGAGGTTACTATTTCTCGTGAAAAAATTTTCGAGCACTGACGATTTCGCCAAAACGTAGCATTTAGTCTAAAATGATCATGTGCAAAACCGCCGTTGTTCCATGAGCACCCATTTTCTCATTATTGAAAAAATAATTTTTCACCTCCGAAATTCCGAAATCCTTATGGGGATTTACAAGGGAAAATCAAAGGTTGCATAGGGGGACCCTTACCAACATTTCAAAAATCAGAATTGAACAAAAT
>JAHZMX010004244.1:0-17062 GCA_027743895.1 Seira musarum
CGAAGGGACGCTGACAAGCCATTGAATGGTACCTCAACGACCACTGAAAAGCCTAAAAGCCGAAGGGAAGCTGACAAGCCATTGAATGGTACTTCAACGACCACAGAAAAGCCCAAAAGCCGAAGGGAAGCTGACAAGCCATTGAACGGAACCTCAACAACCACTGAGAAGCCGAAAAACAGTAGGGCTGCTGAACATAAACTAGATGAAAACAAGGCCCTCAACAGCTCCTCCAGCAACGCTACTATGCCGGACAAGCATGGAAAGGCAAGACGTGAGGCTGAACACAAGCTTGAAGACCACAAGGTTCTCAATGCATCCTCTGCTGCTAATGCCACTACAACCGAGAAACCCAAATCCCGCCGTGACGCTGAAATGGACAAAGTTGCTGAACTCATCAAGAAATTGAATGACTCCTCTGCTCCAGTCGGCAAAAACGAAACAGAGCCCAAGAAGAAGCTTTCAGAACGAGATGCCGACAAGCCCCTTCCTTCCCTTGCCAATGCTACTCTTCCCAACGCTAATGCTACAGGTCTCAACAAAACTGCTCTTGATGAGCACAAAAAGGAGCACAACCTACGCATGGCTGCTGACGGAGACTGCGACGACGATGCCCACTTGGTTAAAGTCCATATCAACGAGCGTTCTGCTGATGCCTCTTCCACCACCCCAGCACCAGGAAAGAACGATACTAGCTCAACGACCGTTCCCCCAAAAAAGGTCTCAAGGCGTAGGCGCAGCGGTGGATACGGATCATCTGAAATTCGTCTTGCTGTCCGTGAAAAGCCCGTCGCTGTTGTGAGGAATTCGGGTTACGAAGCCGTGAGAGAGGCTCCAGTTGCTGTTGTCAGGTCTTCCGGATATGAAGCTGTTCGTGCGGAACCAATTACTGTCGTGAGATCTCCTGCCCGCGTCCAAAGAGTCAAAGCCGTTGTCCGAGAAGAGCCATACGAAGAACCCATCGCCATTCGTACCGCATCTGCCCCTTCAATTGTCTTGAAAGAAGCATCTGGATACGGAGATGACTCTGCTATTTTGGCTGATGAGATCGTTGAGGATGACAGCTATTCTGCCCCTGCTATCGTCAGTAGAAAGGCTGTTGTCAGGGCAAACCGGTACAAGAGGGAAGACAAGCCTATCAAAAAGGACCCGGAAATGCACCATAAGAACAACAAAGTCCCCGATGAAAACATGAAAAAGGAGGGTATGAACATGTGAAAGTAGTGTATGTTGTTATCTATATAATTCAATATTCGCTTAAGTATGATGGCTGGCTCATCTGTATTCTCTTATTATTACGCAAAATGACTGACAATTTTATTTAAGCATCATCAAAGGATCATTTTATTTTCTCATTCGTTTTTTCTGTCTGAAATAACATGCCACTCGTATTTATACTATAATTACTCACGAACAGACTGAAAATCAAATAAAAATGTGATACTATATATCAAATGCAATTTCTAAAACGAGTTAATTTATCTTTATTCATTCTTTGCATGATGTTTTCTACTGCATGATTTCTTAAATTAGGTTCATTTGTATAAAAGCAGTCGATATGACTATGTTAAGCACATTCCAATATTAAACACCTCATAAGTTTCAATAATAATTCATTGGGAACTTGTGGAAATGAAGAATTCAGTAGGCTTCATCATCATCACATTCACTCTTTCTCTGAGCATTTTAGAAGCAGTGGGGCATCCTGAGATCACAGCAGCAACCACCTTCACCCCTTCAACGCTTAGTGGTACTAATTCGTCCGAAGTTCCATCCTCATCTCCAGAGCCCGAAGTAGCACAGAATTTCACTACTACCACAGAGAGTTCAAGTTCTGAAAAAATTGCGAAGTCTCCGTTCACTACCGAGCTGCCATCATATCCTCCTAAAACCAATAATAATGATACTTCCGAGAGAAGCCACGATGATGATACCATGGTTTTTACTACACTACCAACATTAAACGCAAGCGAACTCATTAATTCCACCGATAGTCCAACAACCATATTATCATTACTGAATACTCTGACGACTACTAGTTCAGCCGTAATTGCAGATGAAATCGTTACTGTTACAACGACTTCTACAACAACACACAAGCCTTCAATTATTGACATGAGGAATATGTGTGCAATGATTTTAGAGACGACAACTACTACTGAACGCGTTGATCCCGAACCTGGACCACTGATGCTTAATGTCGGATCTGACGGGGAAATGTATGGCTCAAAAAGGCAGTTAATGTAGTAGCTATTACAAATACATATTACCTAAGTATGTATAATCCACTGGTAAAACATATTATCACTAAAGCTAGAAAATTATTTGCATCACGCGACGCTTGCATCAATTACTCATTATAGTCAGTAGATTATCATTTGTTTGAAATAAATAAAGTGGAACACCTATTATATAGGTTTGGCTTCTTGATTTCATGGTCTCTTTTTATTTGTGACATCTTTAAGAATTGCAGTTTCCTTAATTTAGTGCAAAATTTAGTGTCACAGTCACAAATAATTTAAACAAATTAAAGTTTTAGATCTTGAGCATTAAAACAACATACTTCTTCAAATGGACGAATCTACTTGTTCTGTGGCTGACGCCTCTGTACCTTCCACCCCTGTAACTAAGGATACGACGAGTGAAACGCCTAACTTTTCAAAGAAGCCTGATCCGCTTGTAATTTGCACCAGCAGAAGTAATTCATGCAAGTCATTTGATGAAGCTGCACTTCCGAAAAGCCCAAAGTCTGCAGGTATTACCACTCCGAAGGCTCCTCCGCCTACTCCATCTACACCTTTTGCATGTGCTGCTACTGGAGAGTTTGAGAATCTAACCAAAGTTGCAAATATTATGAAACAAGAAAAAAATACCAGCAAAGCTGAAATTTGAAAGATTAAATTTTCTTTGTGAATAAAAACTATAATATGTATGTTAAACTACGAGGCTAACAATAAATAATCGTTTAAAAACGCATATGGATACAGATTGTGATACCCCGTACAAAAGTTATTGCAATGAATTTTCATAAGAATCACAGAGCTTGACATATCGAAACATTTAAGCAACATTTTGCACATCCTACTTTTATTTTTTCTGCTTAGCTGCAATACGTATTTTGTGTTTCAGATTTTTCTCAACCTGGGAATTTCCAGCGTTCTTTAGCAAGTTACGAATGGCTGGCAAAGATATTTGAGTCATCAATTGATATTAAACAACACCTCATGTTAGGGTTAGTTCATTTGATTGTATACCCTGGAGGAACGAGAAAAAACTACTAACGCAAGTTCCGTGGGAACAAGATCTCGTTGGGGATTTTTTCAACGTGTATTTATATAATAACGTGAAAAATCGTATAAATATGTAAATATGTATGCACTATATTGTAATATATTCGTATTACATTTACACCATTTGCAATTATATTTTGTGAATTCAAACTATAAAAATAAGACTTGCGCGGGAGTTAGTAGTAGTACTAATCAAGTAGAAAAGCATAATATAAAAGTAAAGATCATTGTAACTCAAACTGTAATACCAAATAAAAATGATATTACAAATTACAAGATCAAATAGCAATTCAAAAATTTTTTTAAAGCTCATTTTCATTCTCCAGTATTGTTTTGCTAGCTTGAATTTAGTGAATTATAGAGCAGAAGGTCTAAAACTCCAGGAAAACGAGACTTATAGAAACCAATCACCAGATTATGTCTTTGATCATTCCTATTCTGCTGAAAATGATTTTTTTTCAAAAGTGTCAAGTGAGAGCGACAAACAAGGTAGTAATCAAGTAACGACCTTGAGTCTCTGTAATGTCCTATCGACTAATGTTCATCCTCAGATCATCAAGATTCCAACATTTTCAACAGTTGCCTTCAACTACTCATTAACAACATTCAGGTTTATAAGTATAGTCATTTACATTAACAATTACAAGTTACGTATTCCTAGACCCAGGCTAAAATTTTAACTAAAAAATAACAAAACAGGATACATGATGATCCCACATCGGAATTAAAATGTCCTCCGCAAAAACTAACAACCGTGCCTGGAAGCATTACTATACAAAATTTTTTGCAGGGGCTAAGTAAATCCTTTGAAGAGACAAATGCTGCTGCAGCTATTCGATCATATATATTCGACATTCTGCGAAATAGCACTATTCTCATAGGAAAACATGGATATCTTTCTGTTGGGAACGGGGAAGTCGCAGAATATTTTTCTCCTCTGGAATACTGTGTAGAAAGCATAAACAAAGAGTAAGAAGATCTCACTGGTACAATCTATCTTTTTTTTATGATTATGAAATATAGTATCGTTTTGTCTATCCATTTTAGTGAAAGAGACGCTGAGAAAGTTGTCCAATTCAAAGTTTGCAAGAGACATAGACAACCGAAAAAGGCTATTCTACAAAAATGTTGTCCCCTTGAAATGAGTATAAGCTGGAGTAACGGAACGGGTGGTTGTATAGGTGTCAATGACAACGACAGTTTAGGTTCAACTGGTAATAGCACTTGGAGTAACTTCCTAGACATTAAAACCAACAGTCTTCTGCAGAATGATATTGTCCAGCCAACCATCATTTATAAAAAACTCGGGTGCGAAATAGAATCAATGGAGATTTGGAGAAAGGAAGGTTGCAACATGGAGTAAGCACCATTGACTATGACAATTACTTTTACATTTTTCAAACATTATTAGCATGTTTTATGTCTGGGGACAGATTTCATCCTACGACCGATAACCGACTCGCTTATATTGGTGCATACCGAACATGGGAATATTTGGATACCAGCAGCGAATATTGTCTCGACGTATTATTAGATACTGGGCAAAGCTTATTGGTTCGATGTGTCCCTAGTGAAAATCTCAGTTCGTATCCGAATGTACGCATTTCAAATCCCCCAAAACATAATCGCATTATATACAAAGAAAGTACCTTACTTTTATTTTTTACGTCTAGAAATCGATTAATACACGTTATCATGCGAGGATATCCTTAATTTACATGATAAGTGTTTACGTGGGAGCAGTGTTTCATGCGATAACCTCGATTACGTATATAGTCACTTGGGGAAAGCAGAACGTTCACGGAAAGACGCTATGTTCATGTACCATATCATTGGGCTTCATGCATTTTTTTATGGGGACCGCTCATTTACTAGGTAAAATGGAAAATCAAAGGAAAACGTGGTTTTGCGTCACAAACGGTAAGACATAATTTGAAAACTATGTACATTATTCCAAACCATTCAACTATAGTACATTTTATTTTTGAAAGACGTAATTATTTTAAGGTGTGTTGGCACAGTACTTCTTGTTGTCAGCCTTTACTTGGCTCCTAATTGTGAATGTGGATTTGTGGCGAACCTTTAAGGAAATTAGAATGGATGAGAGCAATGGAACAAAATTTCGAAAGTATTTTGTCTTTGGTTGGAGCTTTCCTTTGGTAGTAGTTCTCATATCGATCTTTATGGAGTTTAAGTTCAAGTATGAAACTAAATCGCGTCACCCTACGTATAGGTAAGTGTGACAAATTGTGTGAGTTTATTAAATGTCAAAATTATCTTTCTTAAAGATGCCGTATATCCGGAATACCCGTACCTGAATATGGCGATGAGATCTGTTTCATTGCTCCCTGGGCTCAGGGTTATTATGTGTATTATTTACTCAGCATCTTAGTTGCTCTAAGCGTGCTATTTGCCGTTCTAACACTTTTTGGAATCTACAATTACAAGAAGGACATCAATGACTTGCGTTCAACCAAGATTGTTAACGACAAGCAAAAGTAACGGAATTTTACCTAATCTCTTTCCAAATCGTTTTAAAAAGTCAAATTTACATAAATTTTTATGCCTAATGTGAATTTTCAGCATGTTCCTTTTTCTAAAATTGGGAGTACTCATGGGTCTAACGTGGGTCTTTGAGGTGATAAGTTGGGCAACAACAAAAGAAGGGCAAGTTGTCCACGTCGTCTGGCTTATCATTGATCTGTACAATGCTCTCTCGTCTATTCTAATTTTCATCATTTTTGTTTTAAAAAACAAGCAAATTAGAGAATTGCTGCGAACTAAAATATTAAAGAGGGACTCCGCACCCGTCACCGAAGCAACCATTCGTGCTTAGTTTTAATAGTACTACATAGTACCAACTACCAACTCACTTGGTCATTCAGTTTCCATAATAATACTCAAATAAATAGATATATAAATAATCAAAATCATTGTCATTAAAGTATGATTAAAATTCTAATGATTACTTCAATACTCTATTAAGAAGTTTAGATACAAGGGACGTGTAGCATTTTGTAACTTCTCTAGCTTGGGATGGGGTGTAAAGAAGTGGAAAGCATTTCCAAAAGCGATTGAGAACTTTGTTTGGGCTACGACTCATTGAATCTCCATCTCTTTGACTATTTCTAGCCGAAAAGACCAAAATGGGTCCTGCGACTTTAGACTTCTCCTTGACTGTAACTTTTCTTATTTGCGAATTCGATTTAATTTGAGGCCAACGGAATTTTTTTCTTTTGACACCCGGAAAGTCACTTCTTTGATGATAGTCATTCTGGTCAAATTCCTTTCTTCCGTAAAGATTTCGAATTCCCATAATGTCGTCTTCGTGCAAAGTGAAATTTTCTTGTAGCTGTGGTTTCAAGTACATATGCATTACGGACTCTGGAAATCTGGAATGGTCCAATCCAAGGGCGTGTCCAATTTCGTGAGCTGCAGTTTGGAATAAGTTGACTCCGTGAAGAGTAAAAGCAGTCCAAATTCTTTCGTCGTCAAAGTGTATATTACCCTGATAAACAGAAACTTGGCATTAATTTCACCAAAAATTGTCACGAAACGTTATGAGTAAGAATTCTACAGTGTATTTAATGCATGTACCCGGAACCGATGATGGTCTGGAAAAAATGCGTGCGCTGCCACGTTCCCCACAGCCATTCTTCCAAATGCACTACCGTCCCCATGATCCCCAATCACAAAGCTTATATCGATATGAGCCTATGATGTTATGAAAATCGAAATCGAGATCATTTCATATTTCATCAGATTAATTTCGATTCAAATTTTTTACGTCAGACTGAGATAAAAGTCACATACCCTCGCCCATCGACTCTCGTCATTGGAATCCACCTCAATGCAACTTAAATTCGCCTCCTTTTCCCACAGCTTGAAAGCACGTCTAATTTCCTTTTTGACTGCGTCCTCATCCAAAGTTGTGCCGCTCTGATTCACTTTGGGAAATGACGTGATTTTATAAAGTACCCTGGGAGACTTCCATCTTCTCCACCGTCTTGCCCGAATCATAGAGGGGATTGCGTGTGTAACGTTCTCCCTTCTCATCATTTTATTCTCCATAATGTCCATTCGTTCAGGCATTCCACATCTTTGTTTATTCATGCTGTCCATCGTTTCTTTATCCAAGCGACCTGTTTCTGTAATACCAGAAAATCTCTGGAACATGATGATCCCATCAAGGAGCATTTTATTGCGTGTTGTCTTTGGACGTGTCGTTATTACTTCTTTTAAAGAATAGTTCTCCGGCAAGTAGCCGTACATTTTAAGGTAAGTCTGCAATGCACCATGAAGTAATTTCGTAATTACTTAACAATCAAAGTGAGTAAATATATCAAAGTAAAATTCAACTTTGAAATGTCAAATTTAAAATCATTCTGGAATTTTGTATTGTCTCTGCTTACTGTGACATCCTCATCAGATTCAATTTTCAAAGGCTGTACCACCAAAGCTGCAACTAAAAATAGAAATAATCCTATTGTAACTATGCTTCTCTGACGTTTCATTTTGAATATTTGAAATACGATTTGTTTATTTATGTCAAACACTAGTGTAATATATCATCATGATAAAGAATTATTGTGCAAATAAACCGGCAAGTATTCGACGCATACACAAAAATGAGATTTGAGCATACCATCAATAAATCTGCACTCAGATCGGAGATATTAGAGGAACTTTTAGACCGGAAACCTGTGGTTTACTAATTCTAGTACTAACCCATGCAAGAAATCTTGAACTTTCTGTGCATACTGTCATTTTACATGCATTAAAAGAGTTAATTCTATTTTCTACACGTGCAAAAATAGAACGACTATATAGTACGCTCAATTGAAAGAACACAAACCTAATGTAATTACTTATAAAGATATATACAAACGCAAATAATTTATTCTTCGTGAAATGCCATTTCGGCTTTTTTGTCCATTATATAATTATATCAGAATACACAGGTAGTCAATGAGAGTAAGACATAAAAGAACCTATGTGAGTTTGTGGAAAACGACAAAATAATTCATGGGTGGTCCACTCTACTCACTCATCTAGTCAAAATAATAATGGTCCTCAGACTACACTTTTACATCTGAATGAATTGAATTTGCTGATGTCACCAATGACCGAGCACATCATTTATCAAAGCAAAATGGCATTTGTTGTCCTCAAAAAACCGAGGTTTTTGTCTTGAATTTTTGCCATGAACTAGCAAGCAATGATCAAATATGCTCATTTATGTTGGCATCTGCATGACAATTATAGCACTTATCTATCACATTATTATTTACCTGTGGTCCATGGAAACTTCTCTTTGTTTGCTTTAAACGTTAGCATAATTCATGGAGGAGCCAAATTTCTGCAAACAGATCATGTTTCACCTTTAAAATTATATCTAATTATGTCTTCTAATTGGTCATTGTCATTGATGCTCAGATTACTGTACCATCATGCTTGGACTGGGCATGACTCACTATTCGAAAGCAGTACATGAAAGTCTCGTTCCCGTGGATTTTTGCATTGCATACAAAGTGAAATTTTTATTATTCATGAGTTAGGCAGACATGGAGTAATAATTATGATTGGGTATGAGGAAGGTGCAAAGTGCGAATCATGCAGGAAAACGTTTGAGAACTGGAAATCATTTGTGAGTGAAAACGTTAAAGCACTTGACAAGCCGACAGAAAAACCATTTTCACATTTTGCTTTTTGCTTTCTGATTCATTTCAACTTTCGGAACCATTCAAGAAAGACATGAAAATACATTCAATTAGTCAGATCTGATTGAAAAATATTTCCTTTGATGTCACTTTTAACCGACTTTGCAGCACTTAGATTGTCTCATGCAATTAATGGTCTTTTTTAATTTCATGTTTTATCAGTCGAATTAATTCGTGAGTGGACTATTGTTTGAGTGTTAACTTATGTTATCTTATCAAATCTAGATTATAATTAATCGATTTCCCTCGAAGACGTGACATAATAAGCCATTGCATGCTGCGCTTGACTAGAATAAAACCTATGCAGGTTGTAGACTGTTTTTTACTTAAGTTTAATTGCACAACGCACAGACTTTTTAGAACTTGCTAATACGAACATAAAGTGACACCGTTTTGAGAGCTGCATATTTCATGTGACTCAGTTGTAGCGAAATAGAAAATATAGTGCTAGAAATACAAAGTTTGATTTAATTCTCCATCAATTGTTGGATCAAACGTGTGTGATTGGACTACCAAGACAAAATGAGTTCCGCTTTCACAGATCAAGACTTGTCAAAAACCCAACTTTTATCCGTTGACTCCAGATCCGGGAGTGATGGGGGAGATTCGCTCCCGTCACCGACGTCTCTAGTTCCCCAGATAATGACAAATGGAAAAAGTGAGCCGGAATCATCTTCACATTCCCATGGAAACTCCTTAAAGAAGTGTCAAAGGGTTATCATAAATATGGCAAACGGTAAAACTAAACAGGGTCATCGGTGCACTGTTGAATGTCTGAACCGTTATCCAATTCATCATGCGGCTAGAATGGGACGTTACAAAGATTTGAAAAAACTTCTGGAGGATCACAAGTGCACCCCAAAAGGGGTGAACCCACCTCCAGATCCAAATGATCCGGATCCTGCTCCGCAAAAACCAAAGTGCTGTCCACTGGAACGGGATGAATGCTTAGGTAGGACCCCTTTGCACTACGCAGCATGCACCGGAAATGTGGAGAAAGGTCTAATGTGCACCCGTCTACTATTGGAATGCAGTGCTTTGCATACGGATCTTCAGTATAGGACAGAGAAACTAAGAAAATTTGTCAATGCTGTAGACTATAATCATGAGACTGCCCTTCATTTGGCGGCAAGAAACGAGGCAACCAATATTGTGAAACTCTTACTTTTGAATTCAGCGGACCTGGAGGTAAAATTGTTAATTTTTAAAGCTTTTGTTTACGAAGAAATACTGACTTTTTTTAAAACTTAAAACGTATTTTTTTTAGATTACATCGTACGATGGAAAGTGTGGACTGATGGAAGTTTATAGAAAGACCCCTTTGGCAATGACGGACGCCCTGAACCAGTCCATTTGCTACGTTGAGTTTTGTAAAAGAGACATGGACTTAGAAGATGAAGAGGAAGAAGAGATGAACTCAAAATCAAGCAAAAGTAGTGACAATGATGAAATAGATTTCACTCATAACTACGTCAACGTTTGTCTAAACTTTTATCCATTACTGGGAAGCATGGTAAGTACAGGAAGGGGAAAGAAAGGCGCCCTTGTTCCAGAGACTGCGTTTTTATATTCAATAAATCGCAACAGAATGGAAGATGATGTGCGGAGGATCATGATGAACAATATTTTAGTGCAAGCATTTCTCCATTACAAGTGGCACAAAATTAAGATGTTTTGTTTCCTGGCAATATTGATGCATGTAATCTGGCTCGCCACATACATTGGGATTATCATCGACATTTTTGTAATCAACTGCCCATACGTTAGGGAAGAAGACTCTGAAGATTCACATAACTCATCATCCTTAATTTCCGAAGCTGACGATGATAGCGGGAGAGACCGAGACGTCTACGGAATCTGTGAAATTAATAGAGTTGTGCATTACGCAGCCCTATGCCTGCTACTTGGTTCAATTGGAATAGGAATTAAAGAATTTTTCCAATTCGTCCGTCTTAGAAGTCTCTACATTCGATTTGAAAATATCGGCCAATGTCTCCTCCTCACATTCATATTCCTCAGCATTCCAAGCCTGTACCTAAATAGAAGGACTGTTATTGACCCGATTCACTATCAAATCTCAGCGTTTGGAATATTCCTCGCTTGGACTCTGTTCTTATGCCAATTGGCCAAATTGCCCCGATTCTGTTTAAAGCTCCGACTATTTAGATGGAGTGTCCATATCGTCCTACCAGATCACGGATTGTACGTGGAGATATTAACAAGAGTTTTTAAAAATTTCCTTGTTTTCATCACCATTTTCTCCTCGCTTCTAATTTCATTTGTCTTTTCGTTCAACATTCTCCTACCAAATGTAAGTGTATTGAACTTTTGAGGACAATTCAAGGTCGAATTAATTTTCCTCGTCAGAAAACTATAATTATCTTCTGTATTTCTTGTTTTTCTAGTCAACGGGCTTCATTAACCTGTCCAACTCTGTCCTCAAAGTACTGACAATGATGACTGGTGAACTAGACTATGATGACATTTTCCACAGCGATGAAAAACTTATTTACCCAATTTCTTCGCACGTCATGTATGCCATCTTCATCATGGTCGCCACAATCATCCTTTTTAATCTCTTGATCGGTTTCACAGTTTCAGATAGTGAGCAAATATTCCTATGAACCATGAACAATAAGCCAGTAATACTATTACCTAAGATTTTATTCGAGAGTGTAATTTTTAATTTTATTATTTTTGTGTCACAGTTCAAGGTCTCCAGAAGGATGCGGAAGTGAACCAAATCAGCAACAAACTAGAACAAATTTTTCTCATGGAGTGCTTCGTCTTATCAACTCCAATGCAGTTTTTACTCGGTCTTTTTGTTAAAGTTTTTATGAGGGGTCATCGAAGGGGGAAGGACGACATTCTCAGGAACATTATGGTTACCAGGAGAACATCCAAACAAACTTGGATGTGTTACCACACGAGTATAAAATCTCTTCCTATGAAGCATCGTGTGGAAATCAGAGACTGGGCATCAAAGAACTGTATTAGCATTGCTGATATTTCTGGGGCAACACGATACAATATGTTCCAAAGCTCATTTACACGGCATCAGAGCTCCTAAGCCGTGATAATGGAAGTTCTTTCTATCCATGTGTTGGATATGATCAATTAGATGTACCTATGAGGAAAAATGATGGATGGAATGAAATTAAAATAAAAATTTTCAAGTTAATCCATTGCATTGTCATTGTTTCAAGGTGGGTGATAAATATTCTGTGCAGAAATAACTCATCAATAATTACTCTAATTGGAATAAGTTAACTAAATATTTGATTGAACAAGAATAATGATCTGCTGCAGTCTTTGGACTAGAGTTAAAACGGAAAAGTAAGTTCAGTCTTGTTATGTACAATGATAATTAATATACAATGCAACTTGTAATTTTGATTTAACACAAATTCATGGAATTCAATTACACTGCTTTAAAAGTAGTACTTTTATCTATTCGTTCGTCAGGATTGGTATAAAGATGCAACATTTAAAATAGATATAATCGTGAGATGTTCAATGTTCCTAAAATGGAAATAAAATTTGTAATAAATCTACAATGACCTCCGTGCGCATATTAGTATTACGCTCCATAAAACTGATTATTGCATATTTACTGTTAAACTGGTACTGGCAAGAAAATTAAAATAACATTGAAATGAACAATGTGTGAGTATTCAGAAGAACAAAACATATTTTAAAAAACGTTAGTAATGGATTTGCATGATATAAAAATTATTTTAGCATTGTCTTTCCGATTTTTGATACTTTACAGTCCACATTTTATTTTTCCTTTTCGTTATGTTTATTTAACTCGTCCCAAAAAAATTAGTATACATTCTACTTCTATTTGCGACATCCGAAAATTTAAAAGATAAACGAAACTTGAGAAATTTAGTCTGCGAGTCCTTTGAAAAAATCCGATGCATTTTGATGACTTGAGGAAGAAAACTGATTATTGCATATTTACTGTTAAACTGGTACTGGCAAGAAAATTAAAATAACATTGAAATGAACAATGTGTGAGTATTAAGAAGAACAAAACATATTTTAAAAAACGTTAGTAATGGATTTGCATGATGTAAAAATTATTTGAGCATTCCCTTTCTTTCGATTTTTGATACTTTACAGTCCACATTTTATTTTCCTTTTCGTTATGTTTATTTAACTCGTCCCAAAAAAATTAGTATACATTCTACTTCTATTTGCGACATCCGAAAAATTAAAAGATAAACGAAACTTGAGAAATTTAGTCTGCGAGTCCTTTGAAAAAATCCGATGCATTTTGATGACTTGAGGAAGGCAAGTTGTGTTTATTCAGATCCTGTTTTTGTCCCCCTGTTTTAAACTTTCCTTTGCTTCCCTCCTTACTGGTCTCCTTGGTTTCTTTGGAGTTTCCAGCAGGCACTGTCATGTTCTCAAAATAACTGACGTTCCAGAACTTGACAGTTTCATCTGCACCAATAGAAGATATAAGATGACCATCGTTGCAAACATCCATTTTTTCCACGGGATGTCCAACTTTCCCAACGACACCCAAATATTTTTGAGGGAAGAAATTGAACGCTCTGATGAAACCATCATCTCCGCCCGAGAGAATTATCTTTTCAGTAATCGGAATCATTGCGTTGATGGATTCTCCTCTTCCAATTCCAGTGCATATATCGGAATGTCTGCCAAACTCTTCCCAGTTAAATATATATACATCACCTTTACCGTCCCCAACAGCCAACTTGGAATCTTGTTTGAATACACAGGAGCAGTTAAATTCATAATCGTAAATTTCTGATTCAACTTGAACCTTTCCTGCACGAATCTTTACAGCATAAATTGCTCCTTCCTCCGACGTACACACTAAAACACGGCGCGCATCATTTGTCACCATTGAAGTTATTGCGTCTTCGCCAAGGCGAAAGGAAGTTGTAGCATTGGTTTTACTACGATTGTCCCAAAGTATAACGTTCCCATCATCATCACCGGTAGCGAATATGTGTTCATCTATAACGTACACCGAACTTGCTGGAGCCCTAAACAAGAAGAACATTAGCTCAACAACATTTAGCTAGTCATTAAAGCAATTAAAGTGTTAGAATTTGAATACTGCAGCATACGGAGTAGCATTTTTGTTAGTCCTTTCCAATTTTAGCCCCGTGCGAACATCATAAAATTTGATTGTTTGATCACTCAAGCAGGAAATAAGTTTTTCACCATCATGCGTAAATGTGATTGCTCGCACTGATGAATCTTTAGTGTGGAAACATTCCGCTGATTTATCGTTGCTTTCCAATGAATACTTGTACCTGCCAGATATACGGAGTCAATATTTAAGGTTATTTATTGTTTCGAAAACGTCAAATTGATGATTAGTGTTGAACAACTTACAATAAGACCTGCCCTTCATAGTTTCCAAACGCGATTTGATCCTCCACCGGATGAAACGACAATGTAGAAGGTATAGTGTCCAGCAGCAAATCTGGTGGATGATTTGAACTCTTTTTCTCCTTAGCCTTCAAAATTGCCTTGACAACAGGATCCTCATCGTCCACGTCTTCGTCATCATCCTTTCCTTCTTGGCGTTCGGTATCTTTATCGGCTGCTGAGCCACTTTCCATTTCCGCATCCGAGACGTCTGAAGAAAAGTCTGAATCCGAGTCACTGTCACCAAAACTGCTGCTATCAGAACCTGCGCCTACGTCAGGAACTCTATCCTGGCCCTGGACTTCCTCCATTCCTTCATCATCCGAAGCAATAGGGTTGTCACCATGGTCCACGGGATCGTGGTTAGTACCCATCGCTTAAGTGAATAATATTATTTCAGTAGTAGCTTAAGCTAAAAGGTAAACTCTGACGCAAAAGTGCTGTAAAAACGGAATAGTTGCAGTTACAATATTTAATATTTCATAACAAAAGAAATCGATAAGTTGGTGGAAGAGTGATTGTGGTGATAATCGATAACACAGAAAAATATACTTGTTGTGCGGTTCGGTTGCAGTGCAGGAAAGTGGGAGAGAGAAGATAAAACTGTGCGTATTTATATTTTTTCCCTTCAACTCCTCCTGCTTCCTCCTCTTCGGACTCCGGGATTTTTGTTGGTAAGCAAAAAGTATGAAACGAAGAGAGATATACAATGCATTGCAATTACAATTGAACATGTCAAGTTTCAAGTTTGCATGAGAAACCAAGACTCGCGGCAGTGGAATCAAACGCTTTCTCATTTGTCCCACACATGACTCTCGTGTGCAACGCGTACACAAAATGAACAAAGAGCTTTTGGCTTTGCCCTTCTTCGTTGATTTTTTTCCTGCAGCTTTTTTTGTACGAAAAAGGAACGAACAAATAATATTTGATGAAATATAGATATTTTTTTAATTTTATTACGTCAAATTTCGAATGAATAGTATAAAAACATTTTAATAAATTAGGGCGAGTTAAGACCAAAGTTATCACTGCCGTTTTGAATAATATGGTTTTTTAGACTGGGATTGCATTGTTGAATTGTTTTCCTCAATTAAATGTAATTTCCCGATTGATGATGGATTAATAATGTGCTTGATGGAATCTCCTTCGGCGTCAGTGGAGATGACCTGCATGTTAACATTACTTGATGTGCTAAAGTCTGCGATATTACCAGTAACGGTCATGCTAACCTGTTGACTTGGACCCGAGTTAGGGTATGAAAGGGTTTGTTGCCACCCAAACTGGGTTGGAAAAAATACAGCTAATTCAGGAATTGGATGGTTTACATTGATGATGCCAGTGTCATCTTCGGGATTATGGGGATCTGGCGACTCAATTACAACTGGCTCGATTACCTCTGCTGGAAAGGAATAATCCATTTCGTCCAATTGTAGCTGAGGTTCAGGTATTTCTACGGGTGGCTTTGGCTCCGCCAGTGCAGTTTCAGGCTGTGATTCTAACACTGTAACTTGAATAGGCTCAGGTACTTCAGGTGGCTGTGGAATATAAATTCCTTGGTCTTTATCATTTGGAACGGGTATAGCTGGATGAGGGGGAGGTGGAGGTCCTGTGAAGGGTTGAATTGGTAGAAATGGTTGGAATGGCCTGAATTTTTCCGGACCTGATAAAACTTTGCTGCTGTTTAATACACCGTTTGCAGGCCAATTGTCCACAGAGTCGAAAAATGACATGGCTTTGTCTAAAAGGGGAGGAGATACTCCGGTTACAACTGCAACGGCTTCTGATGTGTCAGAGCCGTTACTCCTATTAGCTCCTAAAAGTGCTTCATGTTTGAGACTAAATGCTGAAATAATATTAAATCACTTTAAATTGAGCATAATTATAGAATCAAACAAATTAAACATATCCTGCACCTGTCGTTCCCGAGATCACAGAGGACAAGAGGAGTAGCGCTGTTGTTGATATTAAATTGCGGAGAGAATCCTCCTGCGCGGTAGTGTATTCACGCATGTCACTGTTTTCAAAAATTATTCCGTATACATAAGTCGAGTAAAAAATAATTAAACTCAGGCAATTTTAAGTTTCCGTACGCCATAAAATTTTAATTCATCTCGCCGTGAGCTTGGATTTTTGTTGGTTCTAGAATGAAATCACAAGAGTGACTCACTTCATGACTCCAGGGACAAGGGCTCTAAGTTTCCTTTTTCTACATTTGAGAAGCAAAAGTCTACTGACGATACTTAAATTTTGTCGGAGGTAGAAAGAGAGAGCAATCAAAACCTGACGTACCTTTGACGTGTTGCATGAGCCCAAGGTTTCGTCGTCGTGTCATTTGTTCCCAGCTCTTCGATACATTATAGTGGGATTTTTCTTGAAAAATGCTGCGATAAACTTGTCTTCGAAGGATTTTAGGAGAATGCATTGGAAAAGAGAGCCAGAATTTTTTTTAATGAATTCAAACAGTACAATGTCGACGCAAAATCTAAAATTTTAGTTTGAATGTACTAGCCTGCGATGATATTTCTTGTCAGTTCTTTTCGTATGGCAATTGGACATGTGCAGTGCATATATTATGTGTGGAGTGTGTAGATTGTAATAGTAAATCCTTTTGGACCTTCCTGACGAAAACAAAGGACA
>JAHZMX010004245.1:0-14645 GCA_027743895.1 Seira musarum
AGAATAACCGTTAAAAGTGCAAATCATTGTTCACATTACAGTTAACTTCTCTTTAAATGTGGAAGTTTTTGATCCCCTTTCACTGAACTTCTTTTTAAAGGTGAAGGTCATAATTGGTTTTGAACCAAGTACGGGTGGGGGTCTACTAGTTAAAATTATTCCTTTAATGTTTGCAGAATTCATGTCATCACTCTGTGTGCTCAAAATAAAAGTGTCACGCAAAACTATAATCTAACAATGAATCATGGAACTGTCAATATGGTTTGATTTAATAGTTCAAGTGGTTTTCGAAATACTTTTACATATTTTAATGTCGTTTGGATAAGCCAATAAAACCCTTCATTTTTCTTAGAGTATAGTTATACGGATAGTTCCTGCAATAAACTCAATAAATCAAGGGAAAATACAAAATTTATTGTAACTATTACTTTAGCGCGTTTCATTTCTATATTAATGTTAAATCATATCAGTATCATTGAATAGTGAGTAATAATGGTGAAAATTTGGACCTAAGCAGAATAAATTGTGTCAGATGAAGGCCACTTGTTCTTGTGAGGCGATGTTAATTTTTTTACCTTTGATCTCACCATCCATATGGGTAAAATGAGTGAGTGAACTTTGCTCGTGCTTTTGAAACTTACGTACACGTAATTTCTTCAAACAAAAAACCGTAAGTTCACAATGACGGGTAATATTAATCATCGCTTGCTGATTGATGGAACGGTCTAAAAATGGAATGCTAAACATTTTTAGGCTTTTTCATGAGGTTAATAATTTTAGTTAGCCGATAAACAGCATTTTACAGACAAACAAACATTTTCATTCAGGATATCAATTTCTTGGAGTTTTTTATCATTGACAAGTAAACAAATACGGTCATGATGACAACAATTTTTCATTAATACATATACCTACATGAAATACTGATCTATTAACTACTTTATTGCCAGTCTCAGCCGTTATTGAAGTAAAGAGTTTTGTATGGCTACGTAAAAATGTCATTTTCAAAGTGTCAACGTCAACTCACAAACTTCGCTGAAACAAGATCTGCCAAAAAACATAATCATACTTGATACTTTTAAAAATTACCACATCACGCACCAATCATTTTTCTGTTTCTATTCTACCTATTGATCCGAAAAACGTCCAGTCTACAAAAAAGTTTTTGTTTATGCAGCATTTTCCCTAGCATCCTAAGCTTAAGTTTCAATACAAAGTGTATCATTACTTCCATTATCTTTCCTTTTTCCTGGGAAAATAAGAGCACTCGCGAGAAACGTGTTTTTGCAACAAAATTGGTAAAAAAAAGTTTTCTTTTTTGTGTGGAATTCAATATACACAGATCCCCATTTCCCTGAGGTGTTGTTGTAACCTAACAAATCGTCTTCCTATCAATAAACAGTCATCTTATAATGGAACAACACTTAAACGGACTCATCCTACAACGGCTACAACAATGTTTTTTTCACGTCCATATAGGTACATGCATTGTATTTATGTAATAACAATCTTTTATCTTCTACATCCGCACTATAAATATTGCTTTCTTCGACAGCATTATTGTTTAGAAAGAAGATCAATTACTTTATATCATTAAAAACTGTAAGTCGAATTCTAACTTCTGTTTTGATATGCATTCAAGTCAGCGAAACCAGAAAACTCGAAGCAATGCGAACAAGTTCGAAATTCTTCAAATCGAGTGAAATATGTTTTGACCCGAAATGGAAAAAATAGTACATATTAGATACTCTAAAATCGAAATCCGTATAATTTGAACCGACGTTCTATAATTTAAATTGCAATGACATTTTGGTTGACGGTTTAGTTCAATTCAAATGTGAGCATTTGAAAAAAGCACTTGGATGTATTTACATTTTGTTAGGTTGACATGATTGACATTTGAAAGTCATATCGAGCTGACTTGGGTATAAGTTTGAAATCTGTTGCTATCTTGACTAAGTATACAATTTGCAATGAATTTAGCAATTTGAATTTAATGTACGATGGATCTTATATGCTCCGATTTCTTTCAAAACGCAGCAATGCAATTACAACTTTGAAAATGATAAAAGCCCAAATAACATTTGTGTGTGTTGCGCAGATTTTGTGGTATTACCAAAGATTAAATGTTTTGTGTAAGACATATTCGAAAACAATTTAAAAGCTGAGGTCTCAAAAGAAATCGAAATATTGAATCTTTCAAAGACAGAGATCAAAAGTCTTTTTTTAATGCTTAATTGGTTCTTTCTAAAGCCAATATTTTTGGGGAAAGAACCCACTTGAACAGAAAGTATTTGCAAATAATTTAGTTTGATTTATTTGATTCATTCATTTTCCCACGCATTACCATATACAAAGAAGTACGCTTATTTGGCCGTCGGAATTTGAAGTATATGATGTCTCTTCTTTCATCAAATGCCAGACTGGCTTCGACTTTAACCCAGGTTTTATTTTCTGTTCGTTCAGAATAGATTGTTTATACCAAGTTACATTCGTCTGCAACAAACATGAATCAAGTCCAATTCATTTATCAAGGGAAACTTTTATTGCTGCGGTTAGTTCATTTATCCTACGATACAATTTTTATGCATGCTTTCTGATGCTTGACGTAGCTTGATGGAAAATGTCGGGATTTGGTTTCCAGTGAAATCTTTGTGGTTTGCTTTAGAGGTCAAAAGGAATTAATTTGTTTTGATGAGTGCTTTGTTTTCTTGCCACTCAAAGTTGGTTTCGTATTAACTTGACCAAGGGGCGAGGTAAAAAATGTAAGGTAAGTTTCGAACCTCGGAAGGCCAAGGTTTGAAATTGTTTGCTACTAATTTGAATATTTCAGTAACCATCATCATCATTCATCACATTGCCCCACCATGTTAAATCCTACTATACAAATCCAACGCATTCAGTTCATGGTTCCACAGGAAGTCAAAAGAAAAACTCAATACATACATAATTGTTCTAATCCAATTTCCTTTGCGAAAAAAAGATAACTCCAAATAGGTAGCTAAGGTGTGCCAACCGAGGGCAGAGTAGATTAGAAATCACAATCTACCCACTTAGGTCTTATGTAAAGTGGGTCACCGGTCTCGCACGAAGTTTTTCCAATTCCCCTTGTAGCAATGATTTAGTTAAAATATGGCCTAGCATTTCTTTCCTACATACTTCGCTGTAAAAGTCGTCTTTTTTCAATTTCAATTTAAAAGAAGGCCTGGGGAATGTGACAAAATCAATGTTTCCATGTCTCTTATTTACAATTTTTTACGCCGTTCCACGACTCTATCCAGCTAGCTATAACCCTCAAAATTAGGGTATTATTCAATAAAAGTTTTGCTGAAAGCGAGGAAGAAAATTAAACATGAATTGAAATGGCTCTGAATGCATGGTGATTGCCAACCTATTTTTTTCTAATAAGGTTAGTCAGAAGTTCATTTCATTTCACAAAGTTTTTGCATCTTAAGGCAAGAAATCTCGTTCCTACTTTTTCTTTTCACTTCCACTCACTCTCTTATAGAAGCCCTTTCATTTGAATATTATGCATGCATAATGTTATACTACTTATATCATGTACCTGATTATCAAGGGACGACGATAGACACGAAAATGAATAGATAGAGAATTAGAAAACCGAATCCGAGAACACGGTTCGCAATTTATGCGATCCATTCCAGAAGAGAATTACTAAAAGTATATACAGACACACTATGTTGAACCGGGTTCTCCTCATTATTTCTTTACTTCAGTGAAATTAAAAAAAACTTTCCTTTTGATATCGAGAGCACTTTTTTTCAACGCTGAATCTCATTTTTAATTATAAGCGGACTATGTTACACATTTAACTTCGATCTGGATTACTCTGTCAGGTATGCCAAGTCTATCTTGCTGGCGGTGACTGGAAATTAATTATGTATTTGTCTTTTTAAAAACATATAAGCCCTTCAATTTGCTGTAATACAAATTGATTGAAAAGTCCCTGTTTGGATGACTTACTCGATGAGGATTTCTTGAAGGGTTTGTTAGTAAGAGAGCAAAACATACTATACGACTTTGTAATCACGGACTTTCATTTCATTCCGAAAGGTATACATTTTCTTGAGTACTTTTTACTTTTGAAACTCATTTAATACCTTCATTAAGTAGAAAGGAGTCCAGCTCAGGGTACCAAAAGCTGATGAAACAAATGCCTTACTCATGTTTCTTTTAATGCTTCAGGGAAACTTCTGTTTTCCTCCGGTATAGAGATATATGAAGTCCTGTTAACATTTTCTTTGCGATTCTTAGCTTCGCCTTGTCTACAAGTTTTTATAGTAATGAGCAATGTTTATTTATTACTCTTTCTGGTAGGCCCTTCCAGTGAAACATATCCTTTGAGGCTTTTACTTCACCTAATTAAGCAATCTTGAATGAATCTGTTCTTTTCTCTATTTCTAGGAGCAATATACCTACATATAACGTTACATAAAAAAGCTGAAATTTGCGAAATTGAAAAGGAACCCTTCCTTCGTCCCTTTTGTCCAGTTTTTTACTATCTTATTTATACAGGAATACGTGTTATTATCAGCATATGCTTTAAATTCACTTTCTCTCAAACGAGCAAATATTGCAATTAAAAACGCAGATTCGTTGGTACATGCTCGAATTTACTGGGTAAGTATAGGACGCGGCTCTGAAGTTGAAATAAGAGGGCGAAGAAAAATCTTTACCTAACGAAATGACAACAAATAAGGCGAAGCTCATGCTAAAACTCTACTTTTTTTATTATACCACAAAATTGTGAAATGATTGAACGCCCTCAGGAATCAAATAATCACATGAAAATTTCTTCCCTCAATCAAATATTGCAGTTCAACTACATAATAATTTAACTCCTCGTGGGCCTGAAATAGAGAATCGGCGTATATGTAAATACAACGCAGAGCCGGGGATATGAGAAAAGAAATAGAACGCGAGAAGCTATATTTAATTAAATAAGGTATTGGTATACTACAGATGTATCTATTTGATCGTCTTTTCCTCAAGACCGTGTTCTTCGAACACATATGAATGCACCTATTACTGTTATGGTTTTGCAGGCTGCATTTTAGTACACATAACTACATTTCAATTTAATTTAATCGTGTTCAAAATTCAGTCACTACTTAATTGAGTGCACTGACACAAATGCATCCACATCCTACCAACTCTGGTTAAGATTGATTCGACATCACGCTGCCTCAATGAAATAGTTAGGATGGCTGCTAACGTATGAGATGTAAGTAGTTTAGTTCAATTTTATCACGAATTCTGCTAGATGTATTTGTTTACATATATCAAATGCAAATGCTTCGATGTCTATTGACATACGTGAAACATGAATTTGAGTAAAGAAAATGTAGTTAGGAGAAATACATTGATGCAAGACTAACTCACTCAAAACTTGTTTTCTAGCTTGGTTGAACTTTTAAAATTAGAAATTGCAAAGCATATGTCTACTGAAAAAAAAAAAATCGCAACGTCGGAGTAAAAAGCTCCTGCCTAACGAACTGTTTAATTTTGTACGCTGGGGAATATCTGTCTTTTCTCCAGTCTTTGCTATACTCCAGTCTATACTACTTACATTTGCCGTTCACAATCTTTCAAATTGGGTCTGTATCTCTTTACAAAAAAAAAAAACGAAGTCCAGTTTCAAATGGGAAAAGAAACTGATGTGAGGCGTTCATCGATTTCCTAGTAGTATTAGTATTAGCAATTTTGGTAATACAAGACAAAAAAAAACTCAAGAAAATTCTTATGATTACGAATACCACACCCTTCAGGAAAAAAGCTTACCAGGAACATCAGCGAGTCCTAACGTGAGTTGAGATGTGAAAATATACACACTAGGGGTTTTCGACAACGAGAAATACAATGGTGACAAAATTAGGTCTGCAAAATGTACCATTGTGCCGCTATGCGCATGCGCATCAATTGGTAACTGAAGAAGTTGAGGCATAAAAGAAATGCACACTACCGTTTTCGAACACGAGGAAAACGATGGTGATGAAATTAGGTCAGCAAAACGTACCCGTGTATTGGTTTTTCACAAATTTTGCGTAAGAATGAATCTCACAGACCTAATTTTATCACCATCGTTTTCCTTGTGTTTGAAAACGGTAGTTTGCATGTCTTTTATGCCTCAACTCCTTCAGTTACAAATTGATGCGCATGCGCATAGCGGCACAATGGTACATTTTGCAGACCTAATTTTGTCACCATTGTATTTCTCGTGGTCGAAAACCCCTAGTGTGCATATTTTCACATACTCAACTCGCGTTAGAACTCGCTGATGTTCCTGGTTAGCGTACCGTACCTTGTAGAACGCAATGACAGAAGAACTTCACTTTCTCTATTTCTCCCTTGGACCAGGCATGGCATGTTCTTCAGATTGAGATAAAAACTGAGCTATTTTTTGCTGACCCTACAAGTTCCCCCTTTCCTTTGACTAAATGACTCACCACCACTGCCACTTACACACTCACCACACCGTTTCTTTGAAATTACGTGCCGCGAACCACTCACTGTGGTATTAACTGTGTAAACTCAAATAAACCATAATATCAAAAGTCTCATGCGGAACTAGAAAGACAAAAAAGACTTTTCCCAAATTCGGTACAATGAAGTCAGCTTAGAATTCTCAGAGTTACGATCCTAACCTAACATCGTAGTAGCGATTTCAGCAGAGATGATTTTCTTTTCTGCACAAAGTCGAAAGCAAATTACTTGAATGCACTCTACCGTACCAACAACCCTGGCATCGTCGTCATCGTCATCATTGTAAATATTACAAGACTCATTTGCTCTAGAAAAAAAAAACCTCGTATAATAATGACAGTAGCAAGCATCAGTAGTGGTCAGTTCAGCTACTTTATAAAAAGTAGGAAAGTTTAAATGTGTTTTTTGTAATAATAGCTGCTGTATGTACGTATGTGACCCAAAATTTGATCCAGAAACGTAGCAGTATCTACTAATAAGGTTTTTCAATGTCACACATGTGTGCACGGAATATAAAGCTTTTATGCCGAATCGAAAATTCTTGAATTGAACTTGAAAAGTAGAAAGTAAATGAGTTTGCCTTTGATGTAACACGAAATTGGTTTCATGCAGTATGTATGCAGTGGAAATGAGATAAGCTTTTACGCCTAAATAATTCAGCGATGAACGACGGCTACAATGATTGGGGCAAAGTAAAACGGTGATGGTAGGTACAGGCACAAGTTTATCAAACCATTTCATTAGTGTCTTCAAGCTTGCGAAAATGCCTTCGTAAAAGTTGGGGAAAACACAAGAAATATGTTATCAGCGAAAAAACTCGAGGGTCGCAATCATGAATTCCCAAAGTCATGAAATCAATTTCGCTTGAGAAGACAGGCGAATGCAAAATACATATGGTGGGTAGGAGGACTAGATGATTAGGCACTTAATGGCATGCAATGTGGGACAATGGACTTTTCAGGCATACCACATCAAATAAATTGTTGGTGTGTGTGTGAGAGCACCACACACACCTACTCAATCACGAACGTGATTACTGGCGATAGATTCGAAATAGGTGGATGGGCAGCCTGAAGTATTCCTTGGTTATTTTGTAAAGACCTCTTTCTCCGTTCAATGAATACCTAATTCAACGTTGTGTAAATACTTAACAATGTTTGAAATGATAAGAGAAATGCAAATAGAAAAGGCATTTGAAAATGTATCTGTAAAGAAGGGATAGATCGAGGAAGGATACTTTCAAACATTGAACGATCTCTGTCTTCCTTTGAGTTTGTCGGGACTTTGTGAGCCCTTCTTGGCAGGGTAAACAGCTTCAATCTTCATCAACAAAGGAAGAATCAACAAATATGGGCTAGAATTGCTTTTTCATCAATGAAATTACTCCTATTATTGTGTATTCCAATAGGAATTCCTTCAAGTAACAGTCGTAGTACGCCATTCCTTCCGAAAATCATTTTCTATTTCATGAAAGCTTTCGTATTCACATTAATTTTACAATAGACACGCAGTATCTTCCTTCCCCTCCTTTCTCAGACGTCAGTCGTCGATTAGATTAAATGACTTGTTTTATGCATTCCATCATCACTTTCCATTTGATGATGTGAGTTTGAATGAATCTATTTTATAGTCCCTTATTCCCCACACTCCACCTAGCCGATTGAAAGTTTGAATGGTGCTCGTGTTACTGAACCTAAGAAAAATGAAAATGACTTAAGTGAGAACAATTGGCATTCGCGGATTTCCCTTGCAAATTTGTGTAAATGTGATTAGGTACAGAAGTTGACTCTCACATGCAGCTAGCAAAACATTTATAACTTTTCCAAGCGAGTGTTGAGGACTTTAACAAAAAATGAATGTTTCCTGCTATTTAGTGATCAAAATTGACACCGTCATCATCATCATCCTCATCAAACTGTAATTTGACGAAACTTTATATTATTGATGAGCGACATTGGTGTTCACAGCTTATGTCAGTCACGAAAATTCTAGCACAAACTTTTCCCATTTCCCACACTCATATGAGAGTAAGAAGAGCTATATAGTTAGCCTTCCCCAAGCTAATAGCAATGGCAATGTTTTAAAAGGTGACAAATCATCATCATCGTAGGACAACCTAAGGAGGGCAATTTGATCTACTACATTTTAAGCTGACTACCTACCTGCAGGCAATAGATAAGCCAATAAAGGAAGCCAGCATTTTCCCTTGGAGCCGTACGTTAATAATTTATTTCTCCAGCATTCCCTGATTTAATTTGGGTTAAAGGGAGAACTAGTGCCTCAAACAGGCTGGTATATAAACTTTTGTTAGCTAAAATCATTCATGCATACGCATACTGTGAATACAACGATAAGTATCTTGAAAATCTATATAAAAGGCGAAAAATAAGATTTATTACTGTACAGTTACCATTGGACCTAACATTTGTTTTAGCGTTAGCCAACAATCGTTGAGACGGCCAGAAGGAACCAAAATAAAACAAAATAGCCTTATTTACAAGTCAGACTTTCTCTAGTTGTACGTGCCACAGACATTTTAGTTTGCTTTCCTGTTTCCCTGTCGTATCAAATAGATTCTTTTATCTGTCCACGTATCAGTTGTTTTCCTGGGTATTCTTAACCGTCCTATTTTTTCTTGGAAGTTAAAGCAAAAGCTAAAGGCCGGGAAGAAAAGGCTTGTTGTTGATGATGATGGTGGTGGTGATAGTAATCGTGCCAGCGTAAGCGGAGGTGTGGTAAGCATGGAAAAGTTAAATGGTATCTGTAAGCTTCTTGTTGTTGTTCATGTAAAGAAAGAATATTATCGCATTGCATATTACTGCATTATTCGTCCATATCATGGAATGGAAGTTACTTAAAATAACTTACGCTTACTGGATTAACTCTTCCCTACAATCAGCAGCAGGCTGAAGAAAGGGAAGCTCTCTTTCTTTTCAGAGAAAGTAATAGCGTACACCATTGGAAATGAATAAAGTTTTACATTCATTATGCATCCATGGCAAAGGTATAAAAAGTCTTATTTTTTTGCGAAACCCTTTCCCATTTCACCTTGTTCGCGATGAATAACAAGGAATTTGCTTTAGAGAATGTGATTCATGCATATTTGAAAAGAAGATTGAAAACACTTTCAGCTTGCAAAGCAAAAAAACAAGAATGTTAAAGAAGCGGAGTGAAGAAGGTGGAGAAATTTAGAGGGTATATAGGGAAGTGACTAGTGATACTTTTCATTTGCGTTCGAACGGACAAATAAAGTTTATGCCTTATGCCAACATGAAAGAAATGAAAAGCTGTTTGAAGAAGAAAAACTTTCTTCGTAAGACATTTAGCCACAAAGAATGTGAATGCGTGTGTGTAGGTATGTGTGTGGGGAAAGGAATTGCATTACCTATTTTCGCTGAGAAAATTGGTTGCTTTAAGAGTGACACATAAATGATGTATAGTACAAAACCTTGTTCCTCCCCCAGAAACTAGATTTACATGTGTTCTCGAAGCCGTACTGGTTAGTTCGTTCTTCGTCAGTATTCAAATGAGTTCCCATTTTCGGATGAGTTTTTCCATGAATGAGGTCGCAAACAATGAATGAGAGATAGCAAAAATCGATGAGGGTTTTAAAAACGAATCCAAAGTTGATTTAGCCCATTGTATAGGCATCTGCTTCTATTCTGCAGTAACATCAGCTCTAGAGCTTTTAAGAAGTTTGTGAAAGCAAACCACTCAAAACTCTCTTCAACGTTGGGGTGAAAGTCAGAAACTTAATTATTGCTGCCTATCTTCATCAACGACATATCAACGCAGAATTTAAGTTCCACTTTTAAAATCAAAAGTTGAGTCTAGTCTTCTCATTTTTGCACTATTAAAGGACACTTCAGGTTTCATAGTTTTGCGTTTTAATATCGCGCTTTATAAAAGTTTTTCCCAAGACAAAAAAAAAATGGAAATTGACTTCGTTTCGAATTTTGAGGATGCCTGAGAATAGGTCGGTCGGGTCAATTCTTATGACTTTGAGGACGCCAATCTCCTACTACAGTTACTGTTACCTCAAATGGAAGGGGAAATGTTGTACTGAGGAGAATAATGAGGGCTAATTTGCTCTGTGAGTAATGCTGTAAATTAATTCTTCTCATTATGTAAGATACTGATCATGAGTAAGGCGAGTGAGACCAAGTACAAGTCAAGCAAAGTGGAATTTTGAAAATTATTTGATGCTCTATGGAACACATTGCAAAATAGTTTCTAACATAGTTAATAGATTGGCCTGGCCAACTACTTTCCCAGCTCTCTATCCCCCAGAGAGCCAATTACCAAGTCATTTAACGAGTGTGTTCTCTTTCTCTAGCATCATCTGTTCGATGGGTAGGTCGATATGAAAGAATTGGAAGTAATTGGCGTTAAGAATGTTTTTTAAAACAAAGTTTTGCAAAAGCATGCTTCACAGCTACACTATTATTCTTTGTTTGCAACATTTTATTATGATATGAATGATGTTGTTTGCCATCTAAAAATGTATTAGAACTCATATGTGTATTCCTCGTACTTTATCGTCCATAAACGTGATAGGAGGAGAGGTAATATAGTAGTAGTAATGGGGGAATTAGGGATTTCGCACAGGCCTATTCAATAGCCTCAAGATATGTAGTGCCTTGAGTAAAAGTGAATGTTATTCCCAAGGCTGGATTGGATGCTCAGCTTAAATGTTCCTACGTGAAGATAAATTTATCCACGCTTAATTTCAGGCTTAATTTGTAACAAGCGGTTTTAATAACTTACCTTCGGAGACGAGGCAAAGCAGCAGAGCGGAGAGGAGAAGCTGATGCATGGTTTTCATTTTCATAGAGCAGCAGTGTCTTGGAAATAGAAGGAGCGAGTCTCTGGTAATCACACGCTCACAAAAGGCAATAAGGGACTCACTTCGAGTGTAACCCTTCACTCGCTTTCCTCTTCTCGCTTGACGGTGAAAACAGATCTGACGGCGAATTAGAAATGCTGCAACCCTTTCCCCACGAAGTGTGTAGTAGAAGTAATGTCGTGTAGTGTATGTGTATCAGATTGCCTCGAAGCGAGACCTGGGAAAGTTGAGACGAGCCAGTAGTGGAAATGGGTAAATACGGAGAAACCTTTTGAATCAAAGACAGCGTGGGGTAAATAACACGCTGCTGATGTTGGCCTTTGAGGTTATTTTTCCCTTGATGTTATGTTACTGTTCTCTCAACCAACAAAGATATTGATGACACAATAAAGCTGATAATCTTTCTTTCTATTTGCCATATAAAAATATCTCACTCATTCAATTTCACAGTCGCATTTTTTTAAACTTCATGTAAGAAAGGTTTTGTGTGGTTCAGCGAAAGTTGATACTTTATTCCGCATTTTCTTGAAGGACTGAAGAAGACATTAGGATTTTTCGAGTTTTTGAAAGAGTCATCAAAATTCCACATCCTTTAGACATTTCCTTTCGTAGTCGTCTTTTTCGAATGCAGCATGGCGCAATCCCGATAGAAAAAAGTACTCTTTTATTACTCCCTTTAAAGAGATCTAAATGACGGAATTTAATTTACTTTTTTTTTTCTTTCCAGTTTTCACTCTTTCACTTTTACTCCATGATCTTTGGTTCGCTTCACTCGACGTTTCATGCAGGAAATGTAAGGAAAATAATGAAGTAAAAAGAAAGTTGATGCTGACTTTGGTATCCAATGTAGCCAATAATAACTTTGTCAATCCAAAGAAAAAGAAAAGAACGGTTTGTTGGGAAATAAGTAGAACGCGAACGTACTTTCGTATGTATACTTACAAGACGCAGTTAGTTATTGGACGAATGCAGTAATAGTGAAGTTTTTTTCTTACAATCGTGACTGAACCGCCACGATGTGATGGTGAATGGTGACGGTGACGACGACGGGGAAAACTTTTCATATACCGCGATTCTCTTGAATACATACAAATACATTCATCTATGAAGGTAGCGTGCACAGGGTACACTTTTTTTCTTTATATCGCTATTCGGTGGATTCTCTGTCGCCTGGCTCCCACCTCCACCACCTTTTAAGGAAAAGACAAAAGAATGAAGGAGTAATGTTCAAAACATCAGTTGAAGCTAGTAGTCGTGTGGTGTAATACTCGAGCAAGATAATGCACGCAAAAGGGTTGTTTGTGGTCGCTATGGTGGTGGTGCATTCAAAACTTTCAGTGACACTTTCTTCAGTTCCAGCAGCGATTGTGACTCTGACGACTCTTATCCTTCTCCCTCTCTCAACTCCACTTTTTTTTTACCGTGTCCCCTCTCGGAAAGTATAGTGCTTTCACAAAAAGATGAAAGTAGAAGTTGGAGATATTTGGTATGCAAGCACAGCACTTGTAAAGTTGAGAGTCATGACAAAGAGTGAAAAAGAAGAGGAAGACATGCTTACACCCAATTTGAAAACTGGATGTCGGTATTGTCGGTAGAAGTAAAATGAAATCAGTTTGTGGATATAAGTCTGGAAATCTCAATGATCTTCATATATTTTTTTCATGAATTACAACCAAGCATACCGGATGCTGTTTAAAAAAACAGGAATTTCTCAAGTAAGTTAGTTTTATATAAAATGTATTTGGTTTTTTCCCGTCCTGTTCCTTTTCTGTTGTCTGGTGAAATCAATCTTCCTTCAATGTCTGTCAGATTCAGTACTGCTGTCGTTTCTTTAGTCGCATCACACATTCAAATTAAAACAGAAGAGTACCAGTGCGCATTCTTTGACTGGAAATATGTTCAATGAAATCGAGGACATCACTTGTGTACTCAACACCCGCCGTTTTCTCTTTTTTCTTCTTCTATTAACCACATAACAACGGTAGTAGTGCTGGCCCAGGCCCACCCACTCATTTTCCCGAGAATGATGGGATACTGATGATGATGATGTGTGTGTTCAACGTTCGTTCTCGTCTACTACTTGATGTTGATCATGATCATGATCATGCATGATTGTCCTCTTCAATGTTGACAGGCAGGCACCGTTAGTGCGACTTCGAGGAAGAAGTGATATAAGTCACACAGCATTATCGTTATTTTTTCTCCTTCATTCCAACCATTATATTTATTTGTAGAGATGGGATCATACATGCATTCATGAGCAGTTTTCTATGTAAACACAAGGTCCACATTCCCTTGAGTTCTATCTCGAAGAAAAATACTTTGGGCAACTTATCGATTGATGCATGTATGTTGTGTGTGTAGCTGTTGAATGAGAAGTGGCTCCTTCACAACTCAAATGATATCATACCCCAGTTAGAAATATAGAGTTTAGTAGACGAAATCGCGTTTGTCACTGGATGATCGCAGACAGAAAAAAAATTTATTTCGAGTGTGGCACATGTTCTTCTTCCTCTATGTTGTGGAATTGGCTTCTTTTTGCGAAGACAGCAGACCAGCCTGGAAAAACAAGCAAGTAAAAGGAAAATTATTCTCAATATTAAATTAGGCCGGATGATGATGAAGTGAAATCCGATTTTCTACTGGGGAAAGATCTCCTTACGTCAAGTAATATACTTTATTTATTTAGACTCAGCACTTTCTACTCAAAATTTGCTTACCGCAAGCTAACCATGCATAGAAGAAAAGATTTTTTTCTTTCGACTTTGATAAACTAGATAGTGCATGTTTCAAGCAAAACAATAAAGCAGGAGGAAAATGACACAAATTAAATTAAGACAGCATGCAGTTTTCCACCATGCTTTTGTTTAATAAATTTACCTTAGAAATAAGTAGTAAACTCAGTTTCTTATTGATTTACAGCACACAATTTCCCAACATTCCGCTGTGGTTTCCTACTTACGAGGAAATTAGCGTCTTAAAACATAAAAAAAAATCCGACCATTTTATATGTCAGGTGCAATGTACCTAAATTCCGAATTTTCTTTCAAGGTATAAGGAAAAAACAAGCAAAGTTGGTTTATTTTCTCCGCCTATTAGGCACAACCCATCAGCCTCCCACTTTAACAATGAAAGTTCTGGCTTAACTGCGCACAACAAAGAGTTTATTATAGCATATCACAGTGATCGATTTTTGAAAAAAAGGACCACGGGCTAATTTCTTTAAATTCTGAAAGCCCTTTCTTCTACGAGTCGAATGATACCCCACAAGTGGGGTTAAATGTCAAAGATTTTG
>JAHZMX010004246.1:0-10090 GCA_027743895.1 Seira musarum
ACTTGATTTTTTTGCCCCCGGCACCAATAATCCGACCCGTTTTTGGCCTGACAAAACGGGACAGTTGGAGTCGTGTTTAGAAGCAAGCCCACTGTATCACCAACAATTTGATTTTCTATAATATCTGTGTGAAGAAAAAGTCTTTTTATACCGAGACATAAGTCTGGTGCTGTATCTGCAATAATTTTTTTATTCTAGTACCAGCTATCGTCGTGTGGTTCGATAGCTGAGGTGCGAATGTGCTAGGAGCAGAGGCTGACTTTTTGTCCTTAGGCTGTCATGGTAAGGAAGCCTACCATGCGCTTTGCTTTGCCTTGGTGGTGATGGTAAGCGGCTTTACCATGCACGTTCTATGCTGAGGGAGTCATGGTAAGGATGCTTACCATGACACTTCACTACTGATTTGGAATGGTCGCTCCGCTCTGCTTTTGCTAACTCTACTGACGACGACGGGATAATGATGATAGGAGAAGGACCAGCCTTTTCGGCAAATGATAAGAATAATTGACGCCACGAAATAAGCACTCCACTTAAATGTGAACTAACAACTTTATTCTTCTTCCGCAATTAGGGATTAACTTTAATTATACTAATTGACAGGATAATTAAACTTATTTATTATTTTAACGTGACTTAAATAACTTTATTGAAATGCCAGCTTACTTTAGCTTAACTAAAAGAAAATTAAATTATTTTCTTGTGAGAATTATGAAACCCAATTGAATTGAACTTGACCAGCGGTTTTACTCAACTTGACTCAACTACCAAATCCAACTGAACTGAAAGTCAAAATCTGACTGGCTAATAATGCTAAAAACTAAAGCATGATGCATAAATTCATAAATGATACATCAAAAATGGGGTAAAATAAATAAAAGGAGTGTGCATAAAATATAATGGCATTAGATAGGCGACGAATGGGTCGTTTTCATCGTGCTCTTCATTTGCTCCATCTCCTCGGCAGCGACATTCAACCTCCCAGTGACCTCGGGAACGATAACATTGATGCCGAGGGGACACACTTTAACGGCCGGTCTATGATCGACTGAGATTGATGCTGACTTTTTCTTATCTCCTGGATCCACATGGAACCCCAGGACCAACAGCGGACTCAGGCAAAGGATCAATTCAATAATCAGTCCCGAGTACGTCAAAGGCAAGCAAAACGTAATAATGCGGTCTTCCATGTTAGCACCAAGCAGGGAAAATGTCAGAACAAGACTTCACAAGCCACTAAGGCAAATGTCGCTGATTCCCCAAACTTTTTTAATCCTCCTCCAGCGCCAAGCAAAATGGAAGAGGAAGTCATCAGTGTATCCTGTGTCACCAGACCGGACACCGACTCCAGGCTTGTGCCAAATATCTAGAAGCTGCACAGTCCCAGAGGAAGGAGATCGTGAAGAACCACAAACTATGTTAATCATGTCTGTCCACCAAACACAAAACTCATGCCTGTACTTCAGCGTTCCGATGTTTAATTTGTGGAGGACTCCACCACACTACGCTTCATACCCAGCAAGCAGCGCAACCAGTATTGAACCATATCACCGGAGCACCAACAACAACTTGTTTACTACCTACTGCCCAGGTTATGCTCCAAGCAGGGAACAAAAAGATCAATGTTCGATGCTTACTGGATACTGGAGCTCAAGGCATTTTTATCACTAAACAAGCAGCAGATACACTGCACCTTTCCCCGTTTCTGGAACGCCAAGATTTTTCTAGAGCAGCTACCGTAACAATGACCCCTACCAATCATGATGAGTACCGTTGGAACTTGAAAGCTCATGTTTTAGCACTCTTGACTACTCTTCAGCCAGATGAACCATTCGAGATCAATAATTGGACTCACTTAAAAGGAATATATCTTGCGGACCCTGCCTTTAATCATCCTGTTAGCCACATCATCATTGGACATCCTCTTCTGGACTCTTTGATGTTGGGAAGGAAAGTATCAGGCCCCCAATGTCGCTTTTGCATATCTCACTAAGCTGACGTACATCATTCGAGGCCCCCGGCCCAGATCCAGGCCTGTTTGAATGAATCTGCAAGAGCCATCTACTCAACCCCCTCCACCGTTGGAAGAAATCCGATTTACCATGTCAAAATTTTGGGACATGGACACCTTGCACCACGCAAAACCGAAAGCATTATCATCTGAAGAAAACTTATGCGAGGACCACTTTCTAGTAAATACTCAACCAATTTAAACTTGTTAGATGAGCCCAAGAAACTTGGAAAGTCACTGCCTGCGGCTTCCAAAAGGTAGATTTTAATTGAGCGAAAGACTCTGCAGGTGCCTGGGGTGCATGCAGAGTACATTTTTCAACTTCAAGATTATGTGAATAAAAAGGAGATGGTTTCTGTGCCTGTTCAGGGGTATCATCATCACCCTCGCTATTATGTACCCCACCACGCAGTCGTGAAACTCTCCTCTTCAACAACAAAAGCACGCATTGTGTACGATGCATCTGCTAAAACTACAACTGGGCTTTCCCTTAATTCTCTTCTTCCAGCAGGATTTACTCTCCAACCTGACTTGTTTAGGCAACTTTTGCATTTTAGAGAAAATCCTGTCGCCAGCAAAGCAGACATATCACAGATAAGCCGTCAAATCAGGATTCACCCTTCTCAAGAGAACTTACTCAGGCTCCTCTGGAGAACCTCTCCAACAGAACCAATTAAACACATGAAAATCAATTGATTCTACGTGGACGACTTAAGCACCAGCGTCCTCTCTTCAGCCAATGCTTTTACTTTACAAAAGGAGCTTACTAAGCTTTTACATTCTGGAGGTTTTCAACTTAGGAAATGGGCATCTAATTCCCAAGAATTTCTCAATACCATTTAACCGGAGGACAGGGAGCAATCCAAGCTTTTAGATATGGATGATAATCCAGCCGTAAAAACACTTGGTATTAAATGGTCCCCCAAGTCGGATCTATTGGAGTTTACTTGCAATCCAGATATTTAACGAAAACACACAAAAAGGAACATTCTTTCTGAAATCAGCAAGATTTTTGATCCCCTGGGCCTTCTTGGACCAATTACAACAAAGGCAAAAATGCTAATGCAGGAGATCTGGACGTTTCAATCGGATTGGCATGATCCCCTTCCAGAGGGGTCAGCCGACCATGGTTAGTGCTCGTTGACTCACTTTCTCATATTAACCTCCTCCCAATTCCTCGCGCTCTACGACAATCAGCAGAAGAGGAATAGACTCTCCATGGATTTTGCGACGCCTCCTCTTTTGGGTATGCTGCCTGCGTCTATTTCCTGGGGGAGGCATTTCAGCCCAATTAATCACCGTAGTAGAGTTGCTGCATGCTATTCAGGAGACCATCTCCATCCCCATCAAGGAAAGTTATTTATCGACGGATTCTTCTATTACACTCTATTGGATCAGATCTTCACCTATTAATCACAAACTTTTTGTTCGTAACCGGATTGCGACTATCCAAGAGCTGTCCCAAATTGACGAATAGGGCCATGTCCCCACAGAAGAGAACCCAGCAGATTGCGCCTCCAGAGGCATCCTCCCGCTTGAATTGCAAAATTACACTCTCTGGTGGAGTGGGCCAGACTGACTATTGACTTATGGGACACCTACCATAATCACCGTGAGACCCTTCACTCATACTAGTGTGGATTTTGCCGAACCATATCAATTAAAAAATTTCATTACACGAGGCTCCCATTTTAAGGCTTGGATTTGTTTGTTCACCTGCATGGCCACCCGCGCCACCTGGAACTGGTAACAAGTTTATCCACAGACGGATTTTTATTAGCCTTTCGCCGCTTCATGGCACGAAGAGGCAAATCCAGTCACATGTATAGTGAAAACGGGACCAATTTTGTGGAAGCAAACAATTATATCACTTAACAATTGGAGGAGATAAAATCGGAGTTCAAGCACCAACCAGACATTTTCTACGGACTCGAACCAGTGGAATGGAATTTCTCTCTCCCGTTAACTTCTCATCGTGGGGGTGCTTAGGAAATTTGCGTCTATTTGGTAAAACAGCACCTTCGTGCTCAACTGCAAGACCATGTCTTCACCCTCGAACAGTTCGAGACCTTATTAATTAGCGTGGAAGCGATGGTGAATTCGCGAACCTGAATTCCTCTGGATAATGATCCTGAAAACTTGGACGTTTTAACTCCGGGCCACTTTCTTGTTGGGACCCCCCTTTAGAGCTTCCATGAGGTCCCCCTCTACCATATCCGTATAAACCGGCTGGACCAACTTCAGTTACTGACACGACATTTTCAAGAATTGTGGAAACGCTGGCATAAAGAATATGTTACGCATTTGCAAACACGCAAGCATCACTCCAAAGTTTATGACAACTTGCAAGTTGGTGATCTGGTATTGCTTATCGATTCGGAACCTCCGCTTTCATGGAGAACTACACGAGTGAAAGATGTTCATCCAGGCTCCGATAAACTTGTACGAGTTGTGACCACTGAAACCGTCACTGCAAACCGCAAACCTGGAGGATCCTGGGAAATCCAACGGAAGGAGTTTGTCCCATCACCCGTCTCGCAAAATTGCCTATAGAACCCGACGGTCAGAGCCCTAAAGCCGTCGTCAATCTATTGATTCCACGTAACCAAACGACCCGGACTAATGGGCTTATTATGGGAGTCGTTCTCCCTTTAAAACAATCCACCCAAGCTCAAAGCCCGCTGAGACTGGGGATGGAAGCATCAGTCAAAATCGGCACTCTTGCTTTAGTTCCAGCAGTGCATGGCTTAATCATGAACTGTTTGGCTCTTCTGGATTTTCAGAAAACCAAAATGGACCGTATATCATATCACCCTTATGTGCTTCTGTATCTCGGATTTACTCATTTCGACCATCTTCATCTCCACTACTGCCATCCGATACTTGGCAAGGGACTGGATCTTGGGGGATACTTTTTGCCGAATTTATGCCTTTATGGAACCGTGACTTGGACACATGGGAACCTTATCTCCATCGCGGGGGTTCGTTGGTACAAACTGTCACACATTCATTCTGCCTGTTTTTCAACATTCCGGGTCAAGCTCCTTCTGGCGGATATGTTCGGGTGTTGCTACTTACTTCCGATTTTGTCATTTTGGAATATTTGGGGGACCATCTCCACAAAACCGACCGACACTACGGTATGTACAATTGTGCCTGATGCACATGGCCAGTCTCCCAAAAATGCAATCTGGATTCTTGGAGTCTTTTTTCCTCTTCTGATCATATACACCGCATCCACCGTACTCTATTTTCGAATCCATCGTCATCGTTCTAGTTTGCGCCAATCTGCCGTAAACACGAAATCATTACACCCTCTCCATCTTACCCTGCTTCGGGTTTTAGTCACGTTTGTCGTTGGCTACCAACCTGTTATGATACTTAACGTCATCGACCATGACAAAGAAAGGTTACCACCAACGCTTCATGTTCTCGCTTTGTTCCTGGCATGGAGGACTTGTGTCCTACACCCCATTCTGTATGTCGTCCATCGCCCTACGCGCTCTCTCCGGCCCCCCAGGATCGTGCACGCAAGTCTCACACTAACAAGGCTTCCGGGACCACTACTGCTGCGACAACTGAAGCTTCTCCAACCAACAAGGTCTCTGTGACAACCACCACTGCTACAACTGGACCACCTCCAGCAACAGTTCCTGGAGCATCTAATCCTGTTCGGCTTGTTACTCCTCCTTTGCGCTTCAGGAGGGTGGGTTATAGTGTCATAATGGCCATTATCGCGTTGTTTTCCACTGCTGGCCCCAGAGCAGAAGCATTCACCAATGTAACAAACAACAATAGTGCTACATCACTTACAACGCTACCCCCTGCAAATGCTTCACCGCCCCCATGTCTGCAGTTCCGGCCTGTACCTCCGTGGCACATTGGATTGGCCTAAACTCCGATGCAACCCCTTGTATTTTCTCCAAAGAATGCACTCCGCTGACACCTGTAAGCAATGATGGTGCTCAGTGCGAGCCGCAGCGGTGCGTCACTACTGCAGAAGTTTATCTTGACAACTTGACCTGCCAAAAGGACCTGATTGAAAACCAAGACGTGCCGATTCATCTTGCGCTTCAGGACTTGACCCCGGGTTTATGCGCCATTAGAAATCTGCATCTGCGACATTGCGATGCTTTTAAACATTCTATACAGCAAGTCTCTATTCTCCTGATTGACGGAAAAGTCTACCCCGTTGCTGAACTTCATATTGTCGAAGAGGCTAACACGAAAAGTATAAATTCTTACAATTGTTCGTGTAACCCCTCTCTTTGTCTGCAAAAACAATGTCTCGGAGACCCCACTTTTTGCCATAACATTAGATGTACCAGTCTGAAGGACGACACGGACCGCCCTTGCTATTGCGTTTTTCCCAACAAGGATATGATCTATCTTATACATACACCAACCGCACCGATCTATCCTGATTGTTGGGGACAAGATTTGTTACCAGTAAAGGTGCCAGTGACCCCCACGCGCCAAATGCGCTATTGCAAAGATTGCTCTCTTTCCTGTTCCCCTCGCGGATTAGAACTCCATACACCGAGTCAGGTGGCTAAGTACGTGAAAGCAATTAAAATTCCTGGATATGTCCCCATTATCCCCTCCTCCGAGACCACACAGATCACTCTTACAAGCCATATGCTTGTCTCGCAAGGTGCAACAGTAGTAGAGATCTGGTTTGAAAATGAGAAAAAATGAAAATCACCCAGTGACTGTTCAGCAAACCTGTCGCCGTCTAGGAGCCTGCGAAGTAATCACATGCAAGGTGTGCTATGACAAATGGGTTAACGTGAAATGCTACAACATATACAATTGGCTAATCCTAGTAGTGCTCATTGGCATTCTTACCACTGCCTTGGTAATCATCAAAACAACATCACGAGGCATCGCCAAGTTTTGTCGCTGTTTGACCTGGCCCTTTGTCCGATTATGGAAAGTACGACAAAGAAAAGCTGCTGCAAGAAAGAGTAATGATGAGGAGGATCCTACTTTTAGACTCCGATGGCCCCTACCGCCAGACGACTGTGCCAATGGAAGGACCAGTAAACCAAAACCATACTTATTCCATGGATACTCAGGTCCCCTAATTGTTCTGGGCATCATGTTACTTATTACTTCGTGCTATAGCTGTTCGGAATTTGCCTCCATGTCCGCCTGCTTTACCGAATATATAGAATCTCGATCGTCGGAAACTTGTGTACTTAAGTTGAAAACCCGACTTGCGGTCAGCCCAATTGGTCAATCTTCTTGTTTTAAATTGAAAACCATAAAAAACATACTTTAGGGGTACTGGAGTTCAAAACCACTGGCATCACAGTTTGCTGCGAAAAGAAATTGTTATATTACACACCACGTGCAAAATTGAATTGTCAGAGCCACTCCCAATGCTACAGTCTCAATTCCTCCTCTGATTGCCATTGGAATAAGTGTGAGGAGTTTAAATCCAATGATACCATAAAGGCACTGAAATTGCCGGCGACCCGCAAAACTGTCAATCCGTCCTCCACAATCTTTGTCCTTTGATTTTAATGTCCTTAGGACCTTTGTCCTTTTCCTTTTAATTTTGATTTTTGACGTACAAACATCAGCAATTTTGATCGTCTAAGTTATTATAAATTAAATGACTACAAAGACGAAAATTGTCTGTTGTCAATCCTTTGGATAGTCAAAAGATTAACAAATTGATCCTTTACACATACTACCCCAACGTTGATGGTGCATCTGCAGGCGATGCGTTAATGATACCAGGGTGCATACCTACCACACTTCTAAATGACGTTTATGAAACCCAAATGTCAACAACTTGCATATATTTAGCTTTACTTATTGGAAAAAATTTTCACATCCCACCTAAACGCATTCTTTGAACTGTATACATAAAAGATTTCCTTTATCTTTCTGTATGGCCACTGCATTTTCCCGGACATACTGACAGTTAGGCAGACAGACACGTACACTGACGCACTTATGTAGGTACTAGAGTGGACCCGGCAGCTTCGCAGCTCCCCCTCCTCCACATTAGAATTAGTCCTAATGAAACATTTGACGGCTGCTTGATCACTTGCTTCCATGACAAACTTTGGTTTAACGTTGCTCTACCAATCAAAATATTTATTACTTTAATGCCTTCAAATGCAATCGGTTGTAATAAATATTTGATCTGCATAAACGTCCTTCAATATATAGTTGTCATCATAAACAAATTCGAGGCAATCAACTCTAAATCTTATTAGAGTTAACCTCATATTCAGGATGGCAACTGCATTTTTCCCCCAGACATTTCTAGGCAAATATGTAAAGGAATCGCTATCGTGCCGTGTCCAACATATCATAACATACTAGTAGACCTATCTTAAAATGCACCAAACTTTATGAATTTGACTTGAAAGGGTTGTTTGAGTGGATGGATGTTGACGGTTGCCTGTAGTACGCAAAACGAAACTGACTGGGAAGGCTTATGTATTTGAATGCGAAATAAAGCTTTTTTATTGGTGATTGTTTGTCAGAACAAAAGTTGGGATTACATAAGAAGTATATAGCTCTTGTGCCTGCAATTCTTTACACTTTTGAATAGCACAGTTGCAATCAGCTGTAGTGGTTTTGAGTTGAAAATGAAGTTTGGCGTTCTTTTCCTTAAAATTTGACAGCCGTTTGGTAGTCTTCTATCTTAAACACCAGACTGGATATCCGTGATGATGATTGTTCATTGGAGGGTGTAGTGCCTGAACCTTTAGATAGTGTATGTGACCGATTAGTGACTTTGAAAATGCACGGCTGAAGTGGATAGTTTGCCAGTGGTTTCATTTACAATAAAATAGCAAGTATTACAGTAAGAGCTACTGTGAGCAAGTCTTATCGCTTGGGCGTAGAAACTAGGTCTGAACACTGAGCTTCAGACTACATGACTTAACTAGTGCGCAGCAACAGCAAACGGGAGACAGAGTTAAACACACTTAACCAAATTAACATAATCATTTCATGAACGCCGCAAAAGGGATAAATTTTTTGGGGTGTGTTGGTAGTTATAGTGTTGACATTGTTGTTGAGTGTGCATTTTTATGTCTATTTAGGCGGCACTTGCGACTATAATCTTTTCCACAAATTGTACACTACGGGCGAATGTGCTCCCGTTACCGATGGTTGCACAATACAGTTTTATTGTCAAAAGATGCTCTGATCTCTAGTTTAACACGCAAAAATGAAAAACATTAACAGTCCTTCTCAAATTTTTTAAACTTTTTGATCCTGCCAACCGTCAAATTTGTATTTTAAGCGACCCATGGTGGTGAAGTAAAAATTGATCTATGACTTCCAATAAAGCGGGAGTAATGGAAAATAATTGTTTGGCTCTGAAAGCTGCACGGAGGAATAAGGACTTAAAAAATTTTGAGTATGCCGAAGTTGACCATATATGTAGTATGGTTTCATGTTTTCAAAATTCCTATATATAAAATTGCCAAATGTAAAAAATGCATTGCATTGTAACACATGTAAATGAGGCGGGAAAGATAAAAGTTAGATTTTGCTAACATAAGTACAGTGCATTTGTTTATTCATGACAATTAAATAAAACATTCTATACCTAATCCGTTAAAGGAGCGGCATCAAAGTCTATGGCAATGAACCGGCTGTTGCTGACGCCGGACACTGCGATGGAGTGACCAATAGCTCGACCGGATTCGGGGCTTTCGAAGGTTTAGCCAAGGATAGATCATTCATTAGAGGTGGAGTTAGACCTACCCTTGTGGCGACCAAAAAACCACGCGACTTACGAATGCCAGGCAAGCAGGAATTCAGAAGCAAGAGAATTTATTGGAGAGGTTGTTATCGTAGGCGTGAGAGTCCCATTGAAAAAAAGAATGCAAGCTGTGTTTGTGGAAACAGGAGACGATTTGGGAAAAGATATGGACATTTCTAAACTTCAAATCTCCTAATTTCGGCGCTCTTCCTGTTTGTTAGCGCCCCTCTTACGAGGAATGTGTACGGTTGGTTTCTCTCAGATTTTCAAACTGACATTGCCATTCGATAGAGCATCAAAAATAGTGCTTATGGTGTGAAAATTAGCCCAACATGAGCCCTTTT
>JAHZMX010004247.1:0-13842 GCA_027743895.1 Seira musarum
TTTTATTACTACATATCTGACTCGGTTGTAGCTTTTCCAATCCCAGATATTCCCTAATCCGAGCTCGCTATGGACCAACAAACAAGCAAATACTTCATTTATTTGAGATCAGGTTAAATGTATTTAGGAAAACTCATCGTAGTATTAATTACCATGGCTTTCGGAAATGGTCGATGTCTATCCGTTTTATTGCTGAAAATCTGAAACAAGTTTTATTAAATGTCTTAGTAACATTGAATTCAAAACGGATGAATTCTATAATTATGAATGATGATTAATTACCCCATGGGCACGACGTATGTGTTGAGTACTTCTTTCTTTGATCCGAGATTGACAAAGAGTGCAGTAATAGTCCCGCTTCCAGTGTCCGTTTTGTTGTTTTATCATATCCAGTGCAATAACGGGTGGACAATTTTTCAAGACCTCACCAACTGACAGATTTCTATGGTTTACTTGTTGGCCATGATTAACATTTCCCTTTCCCTCTCTCGATTTTTGATTACTCAACGGGAGTCCTGAGTTTAAGAGGTTGTTATTCTCCACGATTGTTTTTGAGCTGTTTTCGACCATTGCATTTCGACTCTCAAGCTCCGGTTTAGCCTTCTCCGACTGAATGTCAGGTTTGGGTCGCTTTTTCATTGGATGTGAAGACAAAAGTGATCCTTTAAGCTTCTTTATTCTTCCTTTTCTTTGGTTAGATGCCAGTCGTTGATAGGGCTTCGTTATTTTCGGTAAGCGAATGAGCTGTCAAAAATGAGCCGAGACGATGAAGGAAGGAACTAAACAAATGTACTTAATTTTTTTTATAAAGCCAATACTACAGAATTCTGTACTCATATTCACCTTTTCATTTTCATTGAATGGGTTGCTTTGAGGCAACGGAATTGAGGCAGTACTGAACACGTTTTTCACCGATAGAGATGGTTCTGAGTCCTCCAACTCCTCCTGAACTTCACTGACATTATCAGTAAGCCCCTGCCGGTGATTTCTTTCTTCTGCATCTGAGCGAAAAATTCCTCTTTGACTGGCATCATTATGGCTAGTTTCATTAGAACGACCCTGATCCGTATCTGGGACTTCCTGAATTGAACGAAGTGGGACTGGGGTTGAAACTGAAGGTAGACACTCTCCAGACACAGAAACGTGACCCGCCTCTTGGATTAGAACAGAGCAAATCGGAGCTGATGATGGTGACAGGCGATCTGAAGTGAATCCCGATGTTCGAAAACGAAGTCTGTGTAGCCGGACCGTGGGTTGTGATTCATTGAGCATCCGTCCACCTGTCAAGTCGTCAAATACCTAAAACTATTTGTTCATGTTTTTTATTTCAATAATTACACTTTATGAATTCTGGTTTACTTTCGTTAATGATGTAACTCCTTAGAGGTGACGTTTCCAGCCTCGCTCCACTATCAAACTTGGTACCGTTCACCATGACATCATGTATTTCCCGAACACACGACTCCACCTTCAGTTTTGCGATTTCGAACTGCTTCAAACGGCCCCAGAATGTCTCCAGAGTTTGTTGACATTCGCCACACACGAAAAACTGCGGCACATCTTTAGAAAAAACACTGTCACTGACAATTCCAGATCTTGTAACATAATTAGCTAAGGTTAAAATCTTTTTCCGCGTCTCCTCATTGCAACTACTGAGGTCTTCTTCTCTACAAAAATCCAAACACAGGAAACATTTTTGGTTTTCCATTTTTTACACTTTACATTGAATTAAAATCTGGAAATAATTTCAGGGCAAAAAATTGCTATAAATTGTAATTAATTGTCATTAAAATTATTTATTACACTTGTTGCACAAAAACAAAAAAAGTTGATCCACTTCCCAGTCAAGTTGGAGTGGAATTCTCTCTGTTCTGTTGCTTGTGTGAGCGTGTCCTTTGCAGAGCTAGTTCCAAACCATCTGTTCCAACGAAAGTACAAGCACATGCATTTCATTTGCACATACCGAACAAATCGCCAAACCAAACCAAGTCGTCCTGTCCTCCTTTTCGTCTTTGTTTGCGAAACGAGAGATGAGCGCAGCGTACGCTCATTTTATGATTATCGTTGGACTTTGACTCGTTCCATGCATTTACACGATAAGGTGTCGGTTCGACTGACGAAGGTTTGAAATAGTGTGAATATTGTGAATAAGTACAACTACAACAAAAAGTTGCCACAAACAACGAGTGCTTCTTCAGATTTGGATGATTTACTTTAATGTTTTGGGGGTAGCACATTCTCGTGATACAATTTTTCAATGTTACCGGCTGGAAAATATCGTTCTACATAATATGCTTTCCATGGAGAAGTAGTATTTTCTGAGCAACTATAATTGTAAGCGAGTCCATAACCAACATATTTCGTGTCCTTCCAAATCATTTGCGTAAAATGACCAATCTTAAAGCCCTTTGACATTGTCAAATTCACAGCTTGCTCCAAGACCTCACTTGTCGTTGCATTGAATGGAAAGTTCTTGATTTCCAGGTAATAAGCATTCATGGCACTCAATGAAATATCCAGAGTATCTCCGCCATTTCGTCCGGATATGTTCTCACCTGAAGATTCCCCATGAAATATCCTGTTTTCCGGTTTGGAATGTCCGTAAACGCATTTACTTGCCATTTCTTTTGCGTACTCTTCTGCAGCTTCATTTAACTGCCAGTAAATTTCAACCAACTTTCTCCAAATTCTGAAGTGGTCCCACACCGTGTCGTCGCCGAGCTTTATTTGTTTGTTCCAGGACGACGTTTCTCCATTGCTTTGATTTGTAAATCTTTTCATATTTCTAAATCAATTGATTTAATTAATTAGATTTTGGTACTTAAAAATTAAAATAAAATCTGGAAATTACCACATCATTGATTGCCACGTTGCCATGCACTTTTCTCAATACTTGAATTAAGCAGTGAGCAAACCCGCGATAAGGATATTTTGCTGATTTTCCATCCTTCAGTGTTCCAACTCCAACTTCATCTGTTTTATTTTTTGGAACTTTCCAAGCATCATCTAAATAGGTTGAGCAGCTCTCAGTGTACCAATTTGGGAGCATTGGTAGAGTTTCTGCTTTCGAAATAGATCTGAATGTGTTCTGAAATTATAGCAACTTCAACAATTTCTATGGACACGAGTAATAATTTACTTACTTGTTATAGGATCATTACCGTTGCGGATTCACGAGTTCCATTGCACTGATTTAGAATGGAATCAATAATTTCTCTTTGTAGATTAAAACATCCACTAAACTTCTCAAGAGCATTTTCAGGTGGAGGGAACACTTTAAGATTTTCGTACCAACAGACTACGTTATAAGCCCTTTCCACCATTTTCCTTGGAGAACGAAAATAAGATTTTACAAAATAATAACATCAACACAGATCAATAAAATAAATCACCTTACATTCCAAACGCGATTTCGCTTATGTTTCTTGAGGATGTAGTCGATTGCAGCGCGGATAAAACGTGTATTGAGATGAGGAATCGTAAGAAATAACTAAACTTCATTTCCCGACATGTAGTATTGGATAGATTTTTTAGTCAAGTGTCCATAATGATGTTACTGATAATGCATGATAATTATATAAAACAAAATGCAAGTCTAGAAATACCAAATGAATTGATGCGGTCTTAGCTCATTACAATTTACCATATAGACGGTTGAATATTGTCGACTAAAATAAGGAAATTGTTTTTACTACATGACGTTTATGAGCGACGGTTTGAATGAATTTGAGTTATAAAAGAAGGCAGAACCGAGATGAATTGCCGAATTGTGTCATTATGTAATTGTACGTTAGTGAATATTTATTTTCTAGTACTTGGACAGTTTTAATGCCTGTACAAAATAGGTAGTTAATAATTATTAGCATTTACCAAAACTAAAAGAAAAATGTTACGTAAATTGTAATGGTGATGTGGTAATGATCAGTTTATTGTTGAAATTGACTCCTCACTTTTTTGTTAGATTTTAGTTGCAATATGTTGCAATGTTTTACTAAAATTTACGCAGCGTAAATGAGTCGCACGTTTAAAGATGACGATGACCTTGATGCAAATGTTCCAGAATCCGACTTTTTGTTTTCTGAATAATTCTAATACGGTGCATTTTGATGCAGAGGGACGGTTTTTCTCAAACTCACCATTGACCAGGAAAATGACCTTTGATGTTTTGGTTATTAAGCCCATTAACTTTTCAATATTCCAGCTACGGAGAATCTCAACTATAAAGCATAATATTGAAATTGCTAAGGCACCTGCAGCTATAACAAAAATGGATACAAAGTTAGTTTTTTTCATTGAAATCATATTGTCAGTTTCTCCATCGTCCGTTATATTTTGGCTATTTGTAAAATTTCGCCTGTATTCGAATCCTTTCATTAGCAAACTAAAGTCTTTCAAATGATTAAATATTCCTGAGGACCACATCGTGTGGAAACCTTTAATAAGCCATGGATTTCCTCCATTAAGGAATGCCCAACCAACATTTTTTGTAAAAATTTGTTGCTTTCCTTTTGCAATTATAGTTTTTGTATTGTCTATAAATTTGGCTTCCAGTTTTGCTTCCATAACATCAATCTCATCCGACCAGTCAAGCATTGCCTTATTTGTGCAATTAGGATATGTAAAGGCAGAGAAAATGTCTTGTTGAGTTGAAATTAGTTTTAAGTTGTCTCCAATTTTATGTAAAATTTGTCTTTCTGTAAGTGTATCACCATCATACATATTGAAATATTCAAAGTCTGAATTAAACTTAGACGCTTGCAGTGTATGGCAAAGCCGAATGTAAATTGTGTCAAATTCGCAAGTATCAAATTTAAAATGATCGTTAAGTGATATTAGGGAATCGGAAGTAGCTTTGAAAAAATATATAAGATCCACATACAGAGTAAAGTTCTTTGTCACTAAATCTTCAAAAGTATCATACTTTACAACCTTCATTGGAGCGCTGAGTTCCGAAGTGTTTTCGCCAGAATAGAAATGGCTCAAAATAAATGCACTGAGGCCCCAAACATAAGATACGATTTTTAGCTTCGAGTTTTTGAATTGCACCTGAAATGTTACAAATCTAAGAAAGTACAGGATACTATCGAAAAGTTTATTAAACAGTCTTAAGCGCGAAGAATCACCACTGCTACCATCACTAACGATTCCGTCAACCACAATCATTACAATTGCCAATCCCATGACACACAACCACGTTGGAAGATCAAATGCCGCGATAAACCACCGAAACGACAGTTCTTCATCACGGTATCCCCCATCACAAGAGATAAACTGTAGACCAGATGAATACGAAATTATGGAAGGGACTTTTCGATATTTGAATTGGACTGCAATTACGGAAGTTGTAACAGGGAACTCGAAAATCATTAGTTCTTCTGCATCAACAAAAGATACATTTATTCCCATACCTTCCACCCCTGCCTTCAGCAGCATAATATCTAAATTGTAGTTTTTGGATTCTACAATCAAGTCCCCGTCATGAAAAACCTTATACCCTTTCCGACTTTTTTCCAAGATGTTATTGTCAATTTCACGAACATAAAATGGTATTCCAATTTGTTTGCACAACTCCCAATAAAACGCTCTAATTTTATTAATGCTCAGTTCATCAAAATTTGTCATTTGATTTTGGAAATTTGTGTGATCTAGAGAAATAGAGCAAGTGTCGCACTGAATGTAAGCATAATATGAGAAATTTTCTGGATCAACTTTAACAATAATTTTGTTTGACAGTCTAACAGATGTCATGACTTCAGTAGTATGATCATAATTTTGCAAAAAAAGTTGCCAAGGTGTGTTTCCACCAATGAGTTCTGGAGAATAATCACACCACTTGCTGCTTTCCAGAGGAAGTAGCGGATTCATTTTCAGTGCGATGATACAGAAATCCGTAGGTCTGTCGAATGATGAATGAATCAGTCCACGCATTGATGCCGAGCTACTCAATTTATTGTTAGGAGATAAATATTCGATGAAAGGAATTCGTAAACTGTAATACTTGAAGTAAGGAAACACACGAGTTCTGAAGATGCTGTGAGGCACTGGGAAGAAGAAAAAGTGTGCGACACATTTCATCTTGTATGTCATTGGTCCTTTTTCTCTTATTCTTTTGTATAGATTTTCCCCTGCTTTCTTAAAAGATTCATTCCTTAGATCAGGATTACTTATTATACTTGGGGACTTTGGAGTTATATCTAAATTTTCAAAGTTTAGCACGTTCAGTATGCACTCACTGCTGAAAACGTCAAGTAACTTGGTCACATTGAAAGTATTTGAGGATTTAGATGGAAGTACAATATTTACTGTTGTCAAAATAATTTGAAACTCGAGAGTTCGGTAGGTGAAACGATTCATTTTGGAAAAATTATTCGCACACCTCACAACGAATTATTTCCATCTGTATTATGAAAATACCTGATAAATGTACTTCGTTCATTTCTTACAGTATTTATTTTGCATGTGACAATATACAGATAGCAAACGAAAGAGAATTATAAGTAAGCCTTTATCGTTACTTCACATTCATAACTAATACGTTGTGTAAGGCTAGTTGGTAAGCTTAAGCACTCCGTCAGTTCTTAGGTATGTAAATGTAGGTTGAAGTATTCAAATAAATTAGTTTTAAAAAGTACCTTTTCTGGCTTTCGGGCTACAAATGAAAGCTTTATTATACGACTAGTTTTTTTTTGAAATTTTGAAAGGGATTTTTTAACTGTAAATGGGATGGTTACAAAAGTTCTTTGACAGCATATAGTTTGTGATTGCTCTTTTAAAATGCCTCCGTAGACTATATTTTATCATTATTTCATATTATAGTACCTATAAAAGTTTTAACCTGCTTTAAACTAAAGCAAAATATATTTCCCGTTTATTCTACCAATTAATTAACGCAATAAGGCTTTAAAACGTCGCATTCTGTTGTGCGTACAACGTAGTTTCTGCTACTGAACAAAGCCTTACCCTATTAAGACGAACATATAAACGCTCGAAAAAAGTATTGCGATGTTGGTTTTGCTTATTGTACCTAATATAATGATGATCGAATGCGAGTAAATACAAACATAAATTCCTTAGGCACTTGCAGCTGTAACATGACAAGAAATCGTACGTGCATATAATTGCACTTTGGCAATTTTGTATTTTGAAGAATCTCGAGAACATTCGTGGTTGAAAGGAACATTTAACATTTTAAGATTTCACGAGTTGTCTCAACCGTTTTCGGTATAAGATTTAACCAGTTAAAAATATGCCAGTTACTACATTGACGCATTTTTTAAGTTTTTGAAACGCGCCTTTGTACTTCCAGTTATTTCTATCTTTAGGTTGTACTTATATTGTGTCACGGTAATGGAATATGCAGTTCATTGCACTCCATCATCATCGTTGATGCACACTCATCACATCAGTTCATTTATTGCCACCTGCGAGATTGATAAAGGCTACCATTTACAACGATGCTCGAGTTTTAGTAAAATTTAAAAGTTTGTAACCAAGGGATTGCGGTTAGGAAAAAAATTCGAGAAGATGTTGCTTGCAATATCCTATTTAACTCATAAGTAAAAGGTATGCATAAACTAGGTTCCCCTATACCTAATCATTACCAATTTAGTAAAATGCTTTTACTCCATGCTCGTCTACTTATTCGGCGTTGTTGGACCTATCAATAATTTGTCGCTTATGTGAGTCAAATACCAGCATAACATGGCATAGCATGACACACCTCAGGTGCCTAGTCGCAATCATGAAAAGTGGCACTCAGACTCGGCACGTGCATTAATTCATTTACTTTTTATATTACCAAATTAAATTTCATTACAGCAGTTTTAGGATTATATATTTCTTATAATATGATTATGCTGTGCAACCTGTTAGTGGCACTAGATAAAGAGACATTAAAGAACTGAATATGAATTTTTAAAGGTGTCTGAATAAATGTGGGCAGTTGTTCATTTGATGCTGAATCATAGATTGGTAATTATTTCAGTATCTGTCATTTGTTATATTATTGACGTAAGCTCATATATTTTATTTGGCTCTAAAAATATTACACGAGATACCGTTAACCAGAAATTTAAATTTGCTAAATTCTTCCTGCTCATTTGTTGTAAGAGTTCTAGACACGCTAACAAATTCAATTATAAATGCAACAATAGTACAAAGAATTCCAGCAAGATAAACAAAGAAAACTACTGCAATATTGCCATTCATATCTGATGGCTTATGATTATGATTATTTTCCTCCAAATGAAAATGGGTGACATTTTCTTCACTTCGCAAAATCCTTGGAAGGTAAGCGACGGTAAATCTTTCAATCCATTCAACTATGCCTGACTCCTGAATGATTTTCACTCTTTCCAGCACTCTAGGTGGTACCCAATGTAAAAACCTTAGTCCAAATCTATGACTCAAAAGTGACTCTTTACTTAGGAAAACATTTTTTGTTTTGTCCTTGAATTTAAATTCATTGTAAAGTAGATATGCCTCATATTCAGGCAATAGGAGTGCCTGTCTAGTACAATTCTTCAGCAAGTCATAGTTTGTTCCGACTTTGTAGACGAGCTTGTTATACCAGTTTGGATGCAGTTTCGTATGATTCATTAGAAAGCTTGCTTTCTTGCTAGCATTTTTCTTAGGTTGGCCTATATTAAATAAGTCGTTATAACTTGTCTCTGATTCAGCGTATGAATAAAGCTCGCTGCGAAACACGGTACTGATGTCGTGATCATCATGACCTGGGTTTGGTGCACTGAGGGAAAAAACAAACTTAAAAATAAAATTTTGAATAGGGTTTCTAAAACTTTCATGAAGTCCTTCATTCATTCCACCGGCGAAAGTTCCCCGAGTAAATATTTCGAATTTGTTATCAATCAGACTCTGGAACGTATCAAATGGCAGGGCTTCTCGAGGTAAAGTCAGTTTTGTAATGTTTTCATTCTTATATGCCGTATTTAATACTGTTGCTACAAGCATTGACCCAAATATTAGTGGTCTAAGTTTTGACACAGATAGAAGCTTCTTTCCGTATGGGCCCCCTTGATCAAACAAGGATTTCCAGAAAGGAATAAGAGATACAATCCAGACGCCGTATTTAATACTGTTGCTACAAGCATTGACCCAAATATTAGTGGTCTAAGTTTTGACACAGATAGAAGCTTCTTTCCGTATGGGCCCCCTTGATCAAACAAGGATTTCCAGAAAGGGATAAGAGATACAATCCAGTAATTTTCGAAGAACCAAAACTTCTGGTTTAAAATTTTTACCTTCTTTCTATCCCTTCTAAGGAGTGCAACTGAAATGACAACTGAAATTGTCAAACTCGAGATAATAATGCTTACCCAAAGTTCCCACTTAAATATGCTGATTAACTCGTTAAAAGCAAAATTACTCGTGTTCGGGGATCCTCCGCAGCTAACAAAATAAAGACCCTGTGAATGAACTGAAGCGTCAACGGGTTCGTTTGATCCCGAAGGGTACAGCTTAATTAATGGATAGAAATGAATCGCGTTTCCGCAGTTGCAAATATGTTTTAGGGAAGGCACGTCAGTACAATAGGGCCATCCCACCAACGAGCTGTTCCCCAAGATAGATCTCAATTGCATTCTTAATTCCAATTCCCAGCGTAATCTTTCCAAATCTTTTGCATGGTCATGAACGAAACTCGCAAAATCCACGCCTTCAAACTTTTCATCAGGAATTGTTCCGTATATGTTGTGTAGTTGTACAAAGTATCCTGTTCCTATTACCCGCCATATCACATTGTCAAAGTTTGAATTCATTAGATCAAAACTTCTGTCGATTTCTTGACGACTGTTTGGAATTTGTAGGCTTATTGGCAGCAAAGGTTTGCATGTGACACAATAACGGCATAAAAGTTGCCAATGTGAAATCCAGCCAAAAACTTGGTTTTGTAAATTTATTTTAATTACCACATTGGCAACAATAAGCTCTCTTCGTGATGTTGCCAGTGAGTCAATTGATCCATACAGATTAACTATTTTTGTTAGTGCATAAGACCATGCTGATGATGTTAAGGTGTTTTCTGTGTTCACCAAAATCTCGTACCTGTTCCTCGTATTAATTTGATGTGTAATTGGTTCGCTGTCGTTCTGATTTTCTATTATCGAGTGATACCAGAATCGTCTGTAGCTTCTAGGAATAATTAATTCGAGTTGGTTTACGTATGAATCAAAATCGTAGAAGAGCTCTGTTGCCACGGATGGGTCAGGGGGCAGTAAATAAAAGTGAGCTTCACAAGTCCACTTTATTTTCATCGTCCGGTCAAGGTAAGGTGTGTCCAAGCATTCAACATCCGGATAATAGCGCCTGCACCACGGCAAACTAGTAGAAATATTGGGTACCTTATCGAACGGTATTTTTCGAAGTCGAACACTATTTCGCTTTAGCTTTTGGAAAGGGACTGAAATGTTTGTAAAAGTTTCGTTATTTTCTGTCGAATTGACTGTCATAGAATTAAATTTGTACACTTCATATTCCACACGAACGAGGTCATATCGTGATAATATCAAAGGTGGGAGTCCACTTGGGTTTGAAAAGTCAACACCGTAGTAATTAACAACATGTATCAAGCAACTCGAGAAGAGATTTAACTGATCGTTTAAATTCACGAGAGAAATATCTTTTGAATACTTTCTTTTTGTGTCTTGAAAGTTAGAATACGTTCTTTGCTTTTCTAAGAATTCTGTATTGGTCAAGTCGAAACCCTCATAAATTTTTCCTGTGTATGACGTTCTTGCTACCACAATTACAATTAAAAGAATGCAAATGATGTACCACATTTTGATTTCAAAAAATCTCTGGATTCGTAAATTAAAGAGAAATTAGATAATGACAGGGAGAAAAAAATATGCTCATTGTTAGAAATTTACTTCTAGAATTTCTTGTAAAATCTCGTTCATTTAAGACTAATAAACCAATCCATTAGTATTCATCTGAAAAATTTAATTACGGAATAAATGTCTTAATATTTAAAATGTTTACTTATCACCCAAATGGAGGATAATTGTTTCAGATGTATTTCTGATTGAATATAATTCTGAATAACCACATAAAAATCACAAGACATTTGTGCTTAAATTACTTCGCTAACTATGCGATATGTAATAGGAATGTATTTTTTTTCAAATGTCTACTAGCTGACGTCAATTTACTTAAACTAATAGTCCTCGTGTATGGTACATTAGGTAACTTTGCTTTAAAAACTCTGATGTACCTAACAAAATAGTACGACTACAAAAAAATTGTCCTTTTATTCAATTCGATTAAAAAATTCAAAACGCCTGATTCTTAAGGATCATAAGATACCTTTTTGGAATGATGATATACGTGATTCGCTCGAGTTTTGATGGGAATCAAAATGACTTGCTTAATTCATTCAATTCAATTATTTTGTAGTTGGTCTGGTCGAAACCCTCATAAAGTTTTCCAGCGTGTGCTGTTCTTGCTACCAAAATTCCAATTAAGCGAATGCAAATGATGTACCACATTTTGATTAAAAAACGACTCGTCGCAGAAAATTGAACTTCTACAAAGATTTTAGTTGTATGATAACAGGAGTAAACGAAACAAAGTGCCGGCACATTTAGTTCAACCAAATGCTTTTGCATCAACTTTGCCTTTCACACTATCCTAATTTTTAATAAGACGTATTGACATGTAGGTTTTCAAAATTGGTTTATCTAATTTACGTATACCATTCCCTTAAGTTTTACATATATCCTAAAATTAATATGCTGTCTTTTTATTAAATATATTTATTGTTATGTAGAATATTTATTACACATTGACAAGAACATATCCTTTCAGCAGCTCTAAAATTAATTTAAGGTAAAAGGTTATTGGACGCAGTATAAAAAGGCTAAGGTACCTAATGTGTGATATGCTTACAGCTTGAAAAGTTAAAATGTAAGAGAAAATGACTATGTTTAAAGTTTAATTTCCATAATTACAATCCCTCTTAAGCATGATTTACTTTGCATGAAACTTTTTTAATGATTGTTATAATTAATTGGAAAGAAACTATCTCATATGACGGACAGACTAATGACTGCATGCTTTAAGAAATATTTGAAATTGAGTTTACTTCCAAATACCAAAATCAGACAAAAATTAAAACAAGGATTATCGGTCCGATTTGTAGGAACACATTGTGTGTAATTTTTTTAAAATCAGTTCGTGCATTAAGGTTTTGTTGAGCAAAAAAAAATTACTTTGCATTGATTAAAGTTTCAGCATTAAGTACAACTTAGAAACTGAACTTAAAATATCTAAAACAGATGATCCACTTATACTCCTTTATTTACATCTTTAATTTTGAAGAAACAAAAAACAATAATTCGACAGCTTGAAAAATCGTCAGGTCAAGTTCTCGAAGCTTTTCCGTTTACGTTCAAAGTAAAAATTGTGGTGGTGGTGTTTAAACACTTAAATTACTTTGCTTCAATTCTTTTTCTTGTTTTGGTGTTGATTGGGAATAAGATTGTCTTGATTTTACATGTTGTTGTCATAATATTTAAAAATAATTGTTCTCGGTTATTGGTATAAAAGTCAAACACTAAATAGTTTACAACACCGTACGATTTAGTTCAATAGTTTATTATTACAAAAACGACGTCCTGATGTACTTTAACAGCACGTACAAAACCCGTTTGAACGCTTTTGGAACAATTTATTTTTAAAGCATTTAACTTTGCTGCGAATCAAAATTCTGCTGGTAAGCAATCAGATAGACTGTTCTTCCTGCGGTATACTCATATCATTTTTATCTAAAATAGATAAAATATGTCAAAGTAATGTCTTCCGGAATGCAAGTCTTGCTAATTATGCTTCTGTGTAAAATGCCATAGAAAAGTTACTGGCGTACTGACGATGGCACAATATTTTTTTCATTACACTTTATGGCTGATTTGATTTGAAAGCGCTTAGAAACCTGAGTAAAAATGTCGCTTTAGAATTTTGAATCACAGTCAGCATCAGGAAGGCGTTATAATCTGTATTCATTGCAAAATAAATGGCTTGTGATAGCTCATTTGAAAGGTCTTTTAAAAGTAAATAAGACTGCACATTTAAAACTTTGAAATCCTTGAACGATCAGCGGCAAAAGACCGTTGACTTATTTTTTAATGCGGCATACAGCTTGTTTCATTTGGTCCCAAAAATATTGCCTCAGACCCTGAATTGGTAAAGTTGGTATGGCAGTGAAAATATATACCTTACTGCTAAAAAATACTTTTATTATTAAGTAAATGCTAAATAAGTTTAACGCGTGAGTCTGTAGCAACTGGCTAAAAAATTACGTAAAAAAATAAATTAAATTAAAGGTAAATTAGGTAAATACATTATTATTCCTCCTTTAATTTCCAAAAGCCAGATCGGACAAAATGAAAATACAGTTCAAGTTGAAGCTTTTATTTTGTCATTTATTTACAATTGAGTTTGTACGTTGTACATAAAAGTTGCCATGCAAAGAAAGTAGCTACCATTAAAGTTTGAAGCAGCAAAAACAAGGATACGAAAGCCTGAGCTGTTTTTACATTATTACTGTCCTACTTCAGTAATCGCCAAAACAAGTGTTCGAGACATTTTAATTTAAAAAATAAAAACGTATACGTTAACCCTTTTTCGTTTCTTTCCAATGGGTATTTGCCCAGATTTATCCTTTTTACTCATAAAGCCGTTATCACTCTCCTTGTCCTTATTATTTAATCTCATTCAAATCTTTTATTATCTGTCAAAATGGATGCCCATTTTTTCCATGAGCAATGTCTGGTATTGGCATTTCCTTAATTCTTTTCTCATTTTTGTGTTCACTTAGTTTGCATAAAC
>JAHZMX010004248.1:0-11488 GCA_027743895.1 Seira musarum
TGCTCCTCCTATTTTTTATGGCAATAACAAGTGTGGCCGTCGATGTCGCACAGATAGAACAAAATGCGACCATTCCTATGGTTAAAAGCTGGAACATAGCAAAATTTGAAAGACCATTGATTAACTGAATGTCCCTGTAGAGCAGAATTTTCTTTTGAAGAGGAATGCCCTGATCGTTGAAAACGTCACCACAGCTGTTCGCAAATAGACAACAAAAATTTAGGAACTTTCTCCATTGGGAGATTTTGAAGGAGCAAAATGTACGCTTTACAAATTTACTTACAAAGTCACGGCATTCCGCATAGTAATTGTTCCCAGAATTATGAAAACACCGAGTATTAAAGCTGTGCTATGAATTGTCCATACCCATATCCAATAGTTTGCAAGAAACATTATGTGCTTTACAAGTATGCCTCGTTCACTCAATTGATCAAAATTCTTGAGTACAAAGGAAAATGCCAAAGCAGGTTGGTAAGGATTCCACCAATGCAATCCATAAACAAAACAAATGGGAACAAAGTGTGCGGAAGGTGTCAAAAGATGTGCAAAAAGTAAATTAAGTTTTTCAAAAGATTTAAGATGACTACGGAAAGTCTGTGTTGATGCAAATCTGGCAAGGTTATTGAAATACAATACAAACTCGTCTGATCTTGCATGAAATAAGTTCATGATTAAATAGAGGGGAAGAAGAAATGCTACAAGAAGATAATTTTGTACCCGGTTCTCCACGCTTGGATATTCGGCCAGAACTGTTTGTACTGCCACTAAAATGGCAATAGCTGTATGAAAAATGATCTTTAGCTTAATTATTTTCGCTTTCTTTTTATAATTTCTCAAGTTTTCAAGTCGCCCCGTGTCTCTGTTGTATTTGTAAGGAACACACTTGAGAAAATGTACGTGGCGCACATAGCAGTGAATCAGAAATTTATTCTCTTCCATTTTGCAAAGTACGATAGTTTGAGGTTTTGCCGTTTTGATGACCACTGACTGTCGTTGAGTAATCCATGTGAAATCGTTCGCGTATCTTATACTCAATCAATGATTGCCCGAAATTCGTCCTACATAGAAGGATGTGAGTAAATATTTAAAATATTCGAATTTCGCCCAGAGAAAATATCATGATTCTTAACTGTGTTAGCACCGACAAAATTGGGCAGGCAACCTGATTCATAGTAAATTCTAATAAAAATAGAGTCTAAATGCGAACGAAAATGTCCGCTAATGGACAATACAATAAATAGGTATAAAATTTTTAGATGCTCCAAAATAACGAAGCAAATCATTTTGTATTCCTACCAAGTATGGTCATTAGGTATTAAATACGCAGCTCGGATAAACGCCAGAATGTTCCTGTAATAAACATTCTACGCTTGCTGATATGTTGATAAATAATCACATTTTATGGTAATAGTCCAAACTCGAGTAAATAGTTAAGGAGGTGACAAGACTAGAACTGACGGACTGGGATTCGATATCATAAAAATTCGGTCATTCATCTACGGTAGACTGTCAGGCATATCCAAAATATATGAATTTTTCATATCTTATCCATATCTTATCATATCTGTAAGATAAGATACGATATGCTGCTTCTGGATAAGATATGGATATGAGTTTTCGGATAAGATATGAGATATGGATATGCCACTGTGGATATGACTTACCTTCTTATCCAATTATTACCCCATTTTCCCGTTTTTTAGTAAAAATTTACTTAATTATTGCGGGAATTTCTTAAATATTACTTAAATTTATAGTATTTCATTAAAAATGTCCCAGCATAAAAACTTATCCCAGCAATAAATAGACAAAATACTGTTCAATTTTCGAATTTTTAAATAAAATTGTCGCTTTCACTACATTTTTTGCAAAAAGTTAGAAGATATGAATTTTTCTTATCTTATCTGATCATATCCAGGATAAGATATGATAAGATATGAATATGAAATTTCATTTGGGATATGGATAAGGATATGAATTATTGGACTTAGATAAGATAAGGATATGACAAAATGGATAAGATAAGATAAGTCTGACAGTCTAATCTACGGGTTTCATATGAGTGACGATTTTTCGCACCAACGACTCCCTAATCAGTAAACCCTTACTACAGTGCTATTATTAATGCATTGAGGATTGTGAAAATTATCAAATTATTTAGAAACAAACATAAGTGCCTATCTATACTCATTTGTTATTAAATAGTAGACGCTCGATTAAAAGGCAGAATGTTTCAGCTTCACAAGTAATTCATGCTTTTTAATAATTACATTTTTCAAATAGCTGAGTTTTTCCGTCTACTACGCGAAAAACTGGACATTGCGCCAACAAGCTTAAAATTACTTACGCATTCATCACCGATGGGATTAGATATTAATTACAATTTTTGGCTATCGAAAATTCAGCTATTTCCAGAGCGTTGAGAATTGAAAAGAGAGGCCAAGCTAGAAACGACCTCGTAGCTTTATCCAGATTTGGACGACATGATTGTGATAAAATAAACCTTGCGACTATATATATCGTCTTCTAAGTATTTGTGGTAATTTCTAAAAACTTCTATGAATATTTCCCTATTTAAATTACATGAGTTACATAAGATGAATTCTATCACGCATAAAATAGTTAGGTAAGAGCTGCATTTAATCTTGTACGTTATAACGAATTTAAATTAAATTATAATTAATCAAAAAATCATACAATTGAAGTCAGACAGGTCTACAATATTGCACAACCTCCTGATCGTATTTTGAAAGTTTGGTTTGGCTGTCATCGACCGAGTCTGAAACTGGATTTAAAGTAGACTGTTCTTGATATGTGTTGTCTTTTGAATGAGCGAGTTCTACTTTACCGGTTACAGAACTAGAACTACTTCTGTTAACCTCCAAAGCCAGTTTATGAAAATGTCGTGTTCTGCATCAGTTTCTCACAAAAAGAATTTTGTGTCCACTGCTGGATTCCGAATGCTTCCGGTCTGCTATTTAGGAGTACCATTAATCTTTGAATTGTAAGGCCATGTGACACTACTAGGATTGTTTCTTCCCCTTTATCATTTTTCTTTATGCTTTGAACAAGTTCCTAAAAAACAAATCAGTCTAATCCTTATTTTATTCTAATATTTATTCAATTCAAAATAAGAAATTCACAATTACTCACAGCGAAGAATTCGATGATACGTTCCTCAAATTGATTGACTGTTTCACATTTGGGCATTTCTACTTTCAGATACGAAGTGCCTTCCTTCATGGCAGATATCAAGATAGAAATTGCATCCATAGCTGGCATACCAGCTATACCAGTAGTATCCTAAACTGGCAAAATTATTTTCTTCAGCTTTAGGGTAAATGTTGTATAACTTTAATTAGATCAGCTTTAATGTATGTTTCTTACGCGTTCACGCATCCTATTTTCTGGTTGTGGCTGAAGTCCTTCAGACGCACAGTTTTCATTTAAAATTATTTGAGCTGTTTCAAATGCTCTTGGATAATCACTAGAAAACGCTTTCGTGAACGATACATTTTTCAAGGTTTGCCCCAGCAGCTTTGCCTGCAAATTATTGTGCGATTACAAATTGATACTGACGGGACTTTTAAAAAAAATATATTTCGTTCCTCATACCTGAGCTCTACCAACGTCTGTGAGGATATCACTTGATGGTTCCAACAACTTCTGCTCTACATTTCCGGAACATTCCCCACTTTTTAAAACAAATTATAAAGTTTTATTTCGTATCTTTTCTGTGTGAACATTTTTAGGAAATTTAAATCATTTATTAAACACAGACAGACTTACTGACGAACGATGTATAAAATTGCCTTGGCAACATCTGACGACATTTTAAAATATTGCCAAATTTTTGGGCCCAGCACGAAAATGTTGAACAAAACGGATAGGTAACTAAAACTGCCTATTTAATTGGTCCGACAAGCTGGAACATCAACTAAATTTTACAGCGGCTATACTTGGATTCGAGCACGAAGGATAGTGTAAAAACATGAAAAAGCTTCCCACTGAAGTGTTTTTAAATAGTAAGAAATAATGACATGATAAAAGACAGATAATGTGTAGATATAAAGTCAATACATTGTAATTTTGATTAAGGTGACTAAACTAATGCCTTCATGTGATTGTGCAACATATGATCAAACTAGATTCCAACACCAGTTTTTATTATTATTAAACTCACCATGTGCTGTAATCTGACAGTGCATAAGCATATATTCCACGAAATAAAGTGGCCAGTGACCTTGAGTAGAAATAAACATATTCAGTCATTGTTTTCGTCGGTACAGGTACATAACGACATTACGTAATTGAGTGACGTGAATACAACTACTTAGCATAGGCTGACAAATGCAATGGCTTGCAGACGACCAAAAGCTGTAACCTCAAACATGTATTTCTGTGGCTCACAATCAGTTTTAACGCTGCTCAGTCCTGGTCTGTCATTTTCTTTGTAACAAAACACCTCGTGTTTTACTTTAACCATAACGAAGGGATAGATGTTTAGGGAGGAAAAACGAGTAAAGATAATATGAAATGGATTTAAAGAAGAGCGCATGGTTGCTAGTACATGCAAGAGAAAATGGCATGGCACCTTGACAGGAAATTGGAGGGATGTTCTAAAATTAAAGTTATACTAACAAATTAACTAACAAGGAAGCACATAAGCCCGTTTTATTACTGTAGAATTTTGTTTAAAAGCAGAAGAATGCTTCGTATTGTCATTGGCATAGCTACCAGATGCTAATTAGTTTTTACCTTCTCCAGTGAACTAAATAATTATCCAAAGCATGGGTATGGTCACGATTCAATCTGTGAACCGAAAACAAATCTTCTTTCATGTGACTTACTGTAACTACAATTTTAATTGCCGTTCGTTTATCTTGGATTTGGATTTACTGTGTGAAGAGGCTCACTCCGTTAAATTAAAGTCAGTGCACAGAGAGTTAGACAATATTCTCATTGCGTTATCATTTATGTATGCTTTGCTAAAGATAATTATGAACGAAGTTATCTCCGAAATACCGTAGTGCATAAAACCACAACACAACCAATTCATAACGAATTTCATGGAATAACACAAAATGACTTGTTCGAGTTCGCATAAAATAAAATAGGTATACTGATTTGAATTGCAGACCAAAGCTAGGATAAATTCACTGAAAAATTCAAATTCAATAAAATCAATATTTTTGCGGACGTTGTTGCAGTCACTGCTACTATACCACCATGTATTTTTATGAACGTAGAAGGGAGACATTGTTTTGGAACGGGAAACCATTTTTAGATCTCTAAGACAAAAGGAGCCTCATTATGGAATCGTGTTCTCAATGCAAGACATAACGGAGTGTTTAACCTCAATATTTTCAGCTTTCAAATGTCTCGAGCTTGTAAAGTTTCATCGAATATTAATTGAATTGATTTTTGTTTTAAGAAGTGAATTGGCATAAACCTTAATGATTTATTTTATCATATTGACTGTTGGAGATTATGTTTTATATTATTATTTTGCAATCCACCCACTTGACAATATGAAAAAGACAAACACGAGCTACAAACTCGCACTCTTAGTCTGGTATTCCTTTTAGTTAGATCATTCAGCAGAAATGGTTTTCCCAATCTGGACTTTATTCCTGGCCTTGTTTGGCCTCCTTTGGTATTTCAAAAGACAGGCACAAAAGAAATTAGTAGAAGAAAAGAGACTAAAGAAAATACCGGGTCCGAGAGGACTACCATTGATCGGGAATATATTACAACTGGGAACTTATCCACATAAACAATTTAACAAGTTTGTACAAAAAAATACTTCTTACAATTTCACAACGCAGATTTGAGAATCTTGCATGAATGCCTGTAATTACTATCGCCTATAATTACTTAGGTGGACTGATGAACATGGATGGATTTATAAAGTAAAATTGGGGAAATTTACGTAAGATTATTTATTATTATAGATAGTATTTTTTTGGGTCTAATTGTCATCAAAAGTCTTATGGCATAAATGTACATTAAGAGAAATGCGATGCTAAAATTGCTAATCAAAGACTGAATCGTAACGACGCTCGGAAAGAATTTTTTCCGTTACAGCTGGTGACTACTACGTTTTTTGATACGCTGAATACGATAGTACAGATTAAAATTACCACCTAATCGGGTTTCCCATGTATGTCCGAGATAGTTGCATTGTTAGTTCAGGCAGCTTTAAGCCTTGTAAGTACTATTGTTATTTATTATTCATAGCATGATTGTAATTTCTGACCCAAAGAAGTGCAAGGAAATCTTTTCCAACGACCCAGCCCTTACCGGACGAATCCACGCTCCAGAGTTTCAAATTTATGACAAGTACCCGGGACATGGATTGTTTAATTCAGAAGGTGAAATATGGGAAGTTCACAGGAGATTTTTACTCCGTCAACTTCGCGACTTTGGATTCGGCAAATCATCAATGGAAAACCTGATTAAGGACGAGGTTGAGGAGGTGATGGATCGATACAAGAAACAAGCTGGGAAACCTGTGACACGAATCCGTGATACACTCAGATTAGCTTTGGTCAATTCACTGTGGAGAATCTTAAGCAGTGAAAGATTTGATCATGATGATCCCCAACTACTCAAGCTGGCACACAACACTTCCAAGTATGAGATTTCAATATGTTTTCATAGCAATTTTTTAGGGCAAAATATTTATAAATAAACTGATGAATGATTGCATACTTTATTTATTTAGGGGTATTAACGACATATTTGAAGCCAGCAGTTTGCTTATATTTATGCCATGGATTCGATACATTTTACCTAACTGGAGTGCGTGTAGGTAATACCGTACGAAAAATGTTGGGTGAAAATAAAGTGTTCTTTGAAAAGACTATAAAGAACTACAAGCAAAATTTGGATACTGAGAACCTCAAAGATTTCATTGATGTTTTCTTGGCTGAAGCGAAAAAGGCTGAACCAGCTTCAAAATTTTATGGAGAATTTGGGGGTTAGTCAATTAAAATCACTAAATTATAGACAAGCCCACGCAGTACTTTTTTCTATTAGATGTATTTAAACGAATTTGAATATTCAATTCAATGTTTTCCCGTAATTTTTTAGAACGCCAACTAGCAACGACATTATCTGTATATCTGCAAAAATCCCCGAGTTCAGAAAAAATTCCAAGAAGAAATTTCCAAAATCTCTGAAAGCAACTCCAGAAGAGTTTCCGTGAATGACCGAGCAAATATGCCATACACTGTTGCTCTAATCGACGAAGTTCTTCGACTTTCCAGTATGACCCCAAATGGTGTACAGCACAGAGCAATGAAGGATACTGAGTTTCATGGATACTTCATTCCACAGGATACTCTTATCTCTCCTAATCTTTTCCATATTCACCACAGTAAAGAGATTTGGGGACTTGATGCGGAGGAATTTAAACCGGAAAGATTTTTGATTGAAGGAGGAAAGAAATACAAAAAGGTACTTTTATTGACAAAAATGAATTAAATTTGCTTCTGAATTTATCACAAATAAATTTATTCATTTTTAGAGTGAAAATCTGCAGCCATTCCAAATAGGTACAAAAATTTACTTATTATTGACATTCCCTTAACACATTCATATGAATCCTGAATTATGTAATATTTTTATGCATTTTTAATGTAGGACGAAGACAATGCGTTGGTTTGTACATTCTTTTTTGCCCCCTTTTTTCATATGGCCAAACTATTCTACACAATCATGTTTTTAACTATTTTTCTGTTCAATTTTAGGTGAATTAATGGCACGAGACACATTGTTTCTGTATTTGACAAGCTTCTTTCAGACATTTGACATGAAGTTTAATCCTCAAGAGAAAGAACCTACTCTGGAATCGGAAGTTGGATTACTGCTTGCCCCATTCCCGTATTCCGTGATTATGACTATACGAAATTAAAATTCATGTTCCTATGATTTATGATAAATGTTTTCCTTAAATAACATTTGAACACGTAATAAATTAACTTAAGTTATTTGATTTTAAAGTCCAATGCTAATATTTAAAGTGGCTTGAATGACTTCAGAGCCTTTACAGTTTTAAATGAAATATGGATGTAACTTACCTCCTCCAATATGCCGTTCAACATATGCTACCCAAGTTATCTAATGCCCATACTGCAGTTTGATTTCGTCAAATAAGTCGTCTTAATAAACCAGCATCAATTGTTCTGTCGGCAAAAAATTACAAAAAAAGTACTTAGGAGTGGTAAAGGAGGTATGTAAAATCCTCCCAGGGAGCTCCTGAGTCAGGAGTCCTGACATGTGACAATGCCAAAATAAAAATTAGGTATCCAACTCCAAGCATCAAAAATCTGGAAAACGAAGTATGTTTATCTCCAATGACGACAGGCAAGAACAAAATGCTACTGTCGCGTATTGTTATTCATCTTTGATTAATATAAATTCAAGATCTTCTTCGTAGATGCAGTAGTATCCATAATCTTGTAGCACTTTGGTTACTTGCACTATTATTGCTTACCATTAGTGTCGTTGTTCCAGAAGCAATATGTCCACAAATCTCGCCACTGAAATAAGAGAATTGTTTAAATATTTTAAAGTCGACTAGAAGCAGAAAAAATAATTATTTGTGATAGTGAACCTGAAAACTCCACAAACTTGATACATGTCGTGCATTCTACGAAATTGCTCAATCCAAAAGCCACTTTTACAGTTGCAAAGGATCGGTGAACCCTTCTCCACATCCTTTTCTTGCTTTCAGGCATTAAAACGATGCGGTACAAACCACGACTTCCAGTTTTATGAACAGATCCCGCTAGTCCATATATAACAACGATAATAACCAAGACTTCGAGCACGATTAAAACGTTGAACAAAATGATTGGTAAGGGAATCAATGAATCCTCAGTTGATTTCAACCATTTGAAAGTAATATAGGCTGCAAAGATCTGAAAGGTGGAAATAGTGAATGCAACAAAGAAGAGAACTTTCACGTGAGCTTCATTGAAGAGGTTGCAAAGCAGTTGTACTCTTCTGTAGAGTAAGATGTACTCTACTAAATTCCGCTTCACTGTGGCGTAGTTCTGAAATGCTCTGAAACGTAAAAGAGGCAAGCTTAAATTTTCATTTTAAAAGGTTTAATCACTAATATTTTTTTGTTCTGAACAAATAAACGGGAGCAAATTTTTATAGAAATAAATGAATACTTTGTCCCTTAATTTGAATAGGTATTTGATAAAGAAGAATTATAATTTTTTGTTTTTCGTCTTGCTGCAGCTTAAACGATTCATTTTTAGATGACAATTGTATATCAATTGGCCAAACTGCCCAAACTATATTTTATAACTTTCCAAATGCAAACAAATTAGAAGGCCTTGCTGAAAATGAAAATTTTTGGTTTCGCTTCATTGAAAATAATCAAAGGGTTTGCTCTGACATTCACTTTAATGTAAAAGATTACGAATTTTATCTTTAGGCATTTTTATAGCTACAGTCCGTGTAAATACGGTTTATAAGCCTTGCAGCTCATGCTTTACTAAAACAAGGACTTAATAATAAAATTGCTCACCCAAAAAACAATTTCAATGAATTCTGCAAGCACAAACACCCAACATACACATGCAACGAAACCGTTGTTCCGGCTCTCATGAATGTTACCCAAGCAGAGTAATGCAGTAGTGCCTGAATGAATATTGCCACTATTCTATGAAACTCTGTGGAGGAACAGGAACATGCTCCAAGCATTTGATTGACCTCAACAAATATGTTGGAATTTGAGCATAGGATAAACCCGTTTCCAAAACCAAAGAGAATTGGACAATACTTTGAAGAAATTATCAATCCCTCGATGATAACTTTTGGAAACTTCCGTCTCGGCAATTGAGCCATCAATAATGGCATCATTTGTCTCAATTTAATTTCTTCCTCCAACATACCATTGATGAACGCCTTGCATTCAGATCTCTTTGAAATTAGAGGAAGAAGGCATGAAAGTGAAATTAATGTTGCAATTGAATAGAGAAAGTTCATGCTCATTTCTCCTAGCCTTCCTTCCCTTTTTCCCATGTACGCACCATATAAAGACTTTGCACACAGCGTAAACATCGACAAAGCCCAGATAAACGATGTTTTTGGTACTCGTACAAGTTGTACTTTGCGTTGCGTGTAATCCCATCGGAATGGCAACCCCGGAAAATATTGCAGGAATTTTTGTTGCTCGTAAATTTTTACGAAACTATCTAGAACGCCTAGCAAGGACAACATGATTATTTTGCGTAATTGCTAACAGCCGAGAGTAAAATAAAACGTAACTGTAATTCTAACACACATTACACATACAAAGAATATTTTCTGACCACACTGACGTTTCTCTCCAAGAAAATTATAGCTTTAATTTGGATTGTGAGGTCAAGGCTATCAAGATTATTTTAAGTAAAATTAATTTTATGTGTGTAACATGACGAAGTGGTTAATGCTCAACCTTTTTCATGTACAGTTTTAATAGCAACAAAGGTCATTTCAATTCGAGTTGAGTCGAATAAACAGCAATTATTATGAGCATCCCACATACAGATTTTGTTTGATCCTTGCAAAGTGAAGATGAACGTATTTTTATTTATTTTGAGGTACGTTTCAGCAATTCAGATCGAACTCTCAAATCGGAATTTATGAATGTTTTTTTAAAATCACTGGGTGTAGTCAATACGAAATTCCTGTGAAATTTGAGATTCGACACTTTTAAATTCGAATTAATGTCATATTGTTGTCCAATTTTTAAATTATCCTTAAAATTTTTAAATATTCAGTTTACTTGTCGAACATACCAAAAATTATTTATATATGCAACAAGTCGCTAAGAGCTAACTGCAGGGTTTTTTATTTTCCGTTCCGATGAAATGCCAATTTTTCTTGATTTGCTTTTACATTGGCATTTTTGGTTGAATTTCAATATTTAATACTGTCCTGTTGCATGTCGTTTATGTTCTTTTGATACTTATAAAACAATGTCAATCAAGATTAGTGTTTACTCAGAAGTGGGAAGTTACATGGCATTGAAGACTGAAGCTTGTAGTTTTAAATTTTAAATATCATGTCAAAGTATGAAAAGAGATTTTATGATTTGTTTGGTTCTATACGTTAATTTAATAATTTCTACAGAGTAATTTTTTTATCTTGTTTGACGCTATCAGTACTAACCGTCATCCAACTTTTATTCACTTGTCTGTGTTTCACGATGGGTTCAAATAGTTTGGTTTACATAAGTACATATGTATGTGTACTTACATGCATTCTGTATGACGTAGCTGAGAAGAACAATTCAATGAATATATTTTTTGCTATTCTTTGCCAGCGTTTACACAAATTGAAGGTTTAAATGCTTTGTAAACATTATCGAATTCGCAAAGGTTATCTTGCAATTTGAAAAGTAAAATTTAATTAGACAAAGGACCATAGACGCTTGGTATTCATTCCCAGGCCAAGTCGGAATCTCAACTGGCCAACTTAGACT
>JAHZMX010004249.1:0-11065 GCA_027743895.1 Seira musarum
ACGTTAGTAATTGTTGAGATGCCTGCTTGTGACGTAAATAGAAACGTATCAGCTCTGAAGCTTTATAACTACCTGGCCCTAATCATGTAAGGAATGATAAAACTCCCTCTTTCTGATGGTGATTTCGACATACTTGGATTTTCTTGGATACTTGCTGTTACATAAGCTATTATGATCAGTTTTTACGTAAGCGCATATCTCTGAAAAGAGAAATCTAGATTGACTGGACAAGATCAACTAATGTATGAAAAAAAAAGTTAAATGAAATAAACAACAGCGTTTATTATGACGATTTCTAGGTATGCATTCATACCTATTTCGTGGAAATTGACGGCCCAGAGCCAAAAAATTTGCATAAATGAGAACATCCGAAATTTGCTCATTTAATGTCCCAGAGAAAGAGCAAAAATCAGGGAAACAACTGCTCATAAAAGAAAAAGGCGTTTTGGCAAGTGCGTCATCTTACAAGCCGTATGACGATCACGTGCATACCCTTTTTAAACGAGTCATCCTTACATGGACATGCAGAAAGTCATTTATCTCGTCTGAAGTTCTTGCACTTTTTGTTGCGTTTAACAATTTCATCCTCCTTAAAAGTATACGGTACCTGCTTCCCGCAAAAAGCAATTTCTTCAGTTTTTGGCTTTTGATTTTTGCCTCTTTCTAAAAACAAGTTATCCTATCCCAAGAGCAAGAGCATGTAACTGTTGTTTATTCGTGTGTCTTCAACCTAAATACTTTATCATCTTTGTAAGATCGACAGAATGATGTGACAAAGGGGAACTAGTACAAGAACTACCTAATATATAAATTCATGGCGATAGGGAAGCAATTCGCATTGTAAAAATTCAAGATTCTCTAACGTATTACTGCAGTCTGTCTGAGACGTATTTACTAACTTTGCGACTTTTATCCAGAAAATCTGGACATCATATATGCATATACTCTTCATGAATTATCCTGCCACTTTTAGAAAAGTTAAGTCTTTGGTCTGGAGATACATACTGTATTATACATACCAACAAAGATATGTAAAGTGCGTCTTGAATAAACAAAGAATCGTCACTCCTTCATAGTCAGATATGGTCATGCAAATTGACTTGACTTGTCCAGAATATAGAATGGTCACTAATATTTGATCTAAAGAACCTGTGTAAGTGAGCACATAAAAGAATACAATGATGAGATGATGACTGTCCTCTTCAAATCAAATTTTTGATCAAGGACACCTTATGCATCACATCATCGTATTGTATTGCTGAATCAAGAAAGAATAAAGACAACATTCTGATTTCTTGCACCATTTACTAAACTGGAACTGGATCTGCGAATACAAAAGAACATAAAAACCTCGTGGAGCGTCTAATGCATTACAAGAAAGATCATGGCTCCATACGAAATAAATTGCATTACTTGCTAACGCCAATTTACTGACTAAAGGATGGTTTTTTATAAAATTTTATTACTCCTTGCTCCTTATTACCAGTCTTTCAGGATAAAATTGTAGACCTCAAGACTCATTGTTAGACTTCTTCTAATCCGATTTACCATTATTAGCCAGCATTCAAATTTCTTACTTCACATGAAAAAAGGTTTATAGTTTAAATATCATTATTAAAATCTAACTCCTCCTTTTCATATTTGTTGCCTGTTTTACTCTTCACTTAAGTCGTTTCATGTTTTTTTTTCTTGTGTTCGGGTTTGGAGGGTCCTAGTCCAGTAGTTGAACTAGTTGGCTGGGAAAAAATTTCTAGTTACATGCATAATTCATCTCACGAGATATCGAATCAAATTCAGTTTATACTCGTACTCACCTAAGTAAGATCAGCCTCGCACTAAAACAAGGAATAAGGTGAATTGCTTTCTGATGTAACCAACGAAGTATGCCGTGCCACAGCAAAATGCAAACAAAGAGGACTATTTAAGTGTGAGCATATTGTGCTCCATTGGTAATATGCCTTTTTGTCATAATGTAATGTAATGATATGATGATAATTTTTAATGCTTTATATTGCCAACTTGTTACGCGTGATAAGACTTGCAATCTGGTCAGGCAAAAAAAAGTATTTCAAACAAAAAATCAGGGTGAACGTAGAAGTCAAGAGTTCCTACTCTTTCAAGAGTAGTTCGACAAGAACTGGACAGAGTTGAAGAGCTTGTTACGCAAGAAGAATGTCTAATGTACACAGCGGCTTGTTCTATTCTTAAATAATCTGTCCTTCAGAGTTTTAAAGAGGTGTCAGGAATTCGGGGTTTCATTTTTTTTTTCAAAATATACCCATCTATACGTGTATTGTGTTCACTCTGATTATTTCCAGTTTTAATCAATTGATTTGTTCAGCTGGTCATGAAGTCCATGCCTGATCGGGATCACTCACCAGAAAGTGTTTCGAGTAAAAAATTGTAGCGGTGTTTTAAAGTGTTTTAAATTATTTCGTTTGGAAGGGATTTTTGGACTGGAAACAGCGTGTATAATTCAACTTTTGCTTGGCTCAAGAAAAGTAATTTGAATTTTTTCTTGTCTTTTCCTCATTTTAACTAAGAGCTGCAAGAAGAAATGCATGCAGATAATTTTTGGGATGTAGCCGGCTAATTTAGAACTATTGGGTTTTCAAGAACAAGCGCAAGGTGAAAGTCAATTGGTGAGAATGCTACTCAGGGCAGGGCGAAGAAGAAAACAAATGAAAGGTTTCTGTGTTCTTTTACAAAATAAACACGGATTCAATTCATGAAACTGATATGATCTGTCTTACCAACTCGGCTGTCAAAAAAGATTAAAGTAGATTAGCAGTTGGCGACTTTAATATAAGTATATCGCATGTGTTATGTATTTACGTATACTCCGTGTTTGTCTCTTAATGTTGGACACGAGTCTCATTCATTTGTTCCATTACAATTGACCTTTCTGCTTTCTTGCATTGACCGAGTGTCTAGTTGAAAAATGTATTCGATACTATTCCAAGGCCCCCGAAGTTTTAGCTTTTGCTAGTTTTGCCGAAAAGAAATGGTTTTAGAATAGAAAAATCACCTAATAATCGAAGCATTTTGTCTTTAAAAAAAATCTTGGTGGGCACATCATCGTCTATTTCAGCACCTACTTTGGCATAATTTGTTATTTCTAAAGTAGTCGAAACGAAGATTCCTAAAAGAAAACACTAGTTTTTGTGTCTAAAAAATCTAAGGAGGAAGAGAGGAGCTGCATATATACTCTAACTTGGTGTTTTGCCAACATGTAGCCTGCTGTGTGTGTTTAGAAGCACCCATATAAAAATGGGTTTTCTATTTAAGTACAAATACTGACTATGCTGAGAATGCCGTAATGTGATACGAACATTACGAACACGAAATTTTTTTTCTTGAGACGATGATGCGTGCGAAGAGTTTGAGCATGCCAGATTTTCGTGTTGAGATTTGCGATCATACTTTTCTTACTTATTCGACTTTTTTGCTGAAGAAGATGAATAACGGTGTCAACCTGACAGTTGGATGAAGACGAAGCTAATATTGAATGCGCCTTTGTCTATGTAGTATGATGTTCTTGTAAATGTATTAATAACTTTACTCACACAAGAGAAGTTTCATAATTTTTGAGCTGCCAAAAGGTTCAAGCTCAAGGTAGTTTTGCTTGTCATTATAGTTTTTTTAAAATCTTACTTTGTTTCTGTTTTCCTTCTCGAGCATAACTACTTATTTTTGTCTTGTTCGAACAATCCAACATTTGTAAATTACACATAAATGCTTCAAGTCTACACGTGTAAAATAAAAGGCATGATACACTAAAGCTATTCAACATATTTATCCTATCACTCACAATCATCGAAAAAAGAGTTAAAACACATCCTATCTGCATTTCCGATTGCCAAAAATACGCTGACTGACACCTTCTGATTGAACTTTAATTATTTAGTCTGTATTAAGTATTAATCACCGATGAGTCATAAACGATTTAAGATGAGACTCGAGTGATGCTTGATAATAATATTGATACGCGTGGTTGCGGTTACGAATGTTGCAATGCGGAAAGATGTTTTTATGTAAACCGATGAGTTGATCTGCAAATTCCATCCAGATTCGGTGGATGAGTTCAAAGTACATAATGCACACATTAAATCGGACAAGGATATGATAAGAATCCCAATTGTCTAATCAGACCAAAAACAAAAATTAAGGGTACTTTTGGGCGGCACACAGAAATAAGCCTAAGTTACAAGTATAAAGTATAACATACTAATGAATATGAACGTTTGTTTTGATATTGCAGAAACAACCGCCCATTTCACTGTACACAGTCTCCTCAGATCAGGTAATATATTTACAAATCACATCCACTAGTAAAATTGTATTAAATACACTAAGCGAGATTTGCTCTTTCAATCATGTTATGGATTTTTCTAAGCAAAAGTATTTTTTTTAGACAAAAATGTTCCCTGTACCAGAAGATGAGGAACTGCCTTCACAACCTCTGCATTCTGAAGGTAATAATATGTCAGTATTTTATCGTTGACTTGCCTGAAAGTAAAATTGATAAGTTACATTTTAATCTGAAATATTTTATTTAATTTAGGCAAGAAGGCAGAAATTGTTAAAAAGGGGAACTCTCCCTTGGAGGCGACATTCACTTCAAGTCCAAACCGACGTGAGTGTTCCATGTACATTTGACGAAATAGTGTTGGAGAAGGCTGATCTTAATTTTGCCAAAACTAAAATATTATTTATTATCTGTTTCAATATTTATTCAGGAGGCTCTCAGACAGAAGATGGAACAGATAAAGGGACACAGTCAGTGCCAGGAGAAAAACTCAAAAAGAAAAAGAAATCCACTGACTACACAGCTCTCGAATTCATTTCTTCTTCCTCCCAAACAAATAGCGTAGATATGGAAGAAGGACCGAAGGAGGTAGATTTGGAACACATACCCGAAGATGAAAAGATTTTGACATCGTTAATTTGCCTCCTGTTTGAAGTCTTTAAACCACTGTGGAGCTTAGCTGCCACGTACTATTACTACTGGAGTGGCCTATACACAGCTCTTTACACTATGATTATTGTGCTGCTAGTTAGCGCTTTTTGCTCACATTTCGTATACTTCATTTCAAGGTGACTGTTAATTTCATACGCTACGTGCCTGCGTTTTGTTTATGGCAGTGAAGTTTTCATTTTTAAATGTGAAATTCATTTTCAGAAACTCGCCAATTCGCAAGATTTGGAAGACCAGTAAATTCCTTTCCCTGGTTTGTGCCATTCCGTTTGCACTTGCACCAGTGCTGTAAGCGTTTAATATTTTATTTTTACACAAAGAAAAATATGTCACTCAAAATATTTCTATTTTTGGCTTGCAGTGCTCTCTGCAATTGTCTCTTTGCTTTGAAAGAAGCTAGAAGTAGAATGTATGAACGTCCGTGGACGAACACTTTGACCATTTTCATGGTTGAGAGCTTGACGCTCTCGTTTCCGATGTGTGTCCTTCAGATGTGCCTTATGTTGGAAAATAGTATTCCATTTCCGTCCATTCCCGGTAATCCATTCAATCAAAATCATTTGCCATAAATAATGTTTGCGTTCAACAATAATTATTTCTTAATTCCTTCAAAATTTTAAGGTTTGGCCATGATTTTTGCAACGACCATGCTGTCCGTTGATATCACATTCACTAGGGTTCGCCACGACTCCCACAAGCGTTGTGACAGATTTGGAGAAAAATATGAGCGTTATGGCCGTTATATTTACATCTGGGCAAACAAAGGTAAATTACAAACTTGAAGCCTAATTTGTTTGTAAAACTTGGTTAGTATTCTTTTATTTATGTATACTTATATGTATATGATTTTTATTACAGTTCTCTGGTTCTGCTCGTACGCAATAGTAATTGTCAGTCTTCGAATCTGCTTCCCGGAGCAAATTCATGTGGCAACAGCCGTTGCGATTGCAGCTCTATTTTTGGTATACGAAAGTATGGTCATGACGGCAGTGATCCCCTTTTTCCAAAGAGTGGCTTCAAGTATGGTGGGCGTTCTCTACATTTTTCCCCAGTTTGTCACACTGTTCACTCTCATCCTGTGGGTGAACATTGACAAAACTGTTTACGATACCGCTATTGGATCCTTTACACTTGGTGTAATCTTCTGGGGTGAATGTATCGTCTTGACGGGTTGGGTCTTTGACAGAGCTTTAGGGAAAGAGCCTGACTTCCTTCCTGTGTATCCTCATTTCACAGGCGACGTCTTTTCGTATTGCTGTCAGTAGTTTGAAGTTTTCGTTCATGGAGTATTTATGTGCAGATAAATTATTTCTGCAAGGTTATTTGTTATTAAAATTATCTGATAATAATGTTGATCATTTTTGTAAACAACTTTTTTGATTTATACGGTTTTTTTGTATGCTTTGAATCACTGAAGTAATTCCTACTGAGAGTATTACGTTGAAACACAAAAAAGAAAACTTATTCCACGTTCTTTTTGTACGAGTTTCACAGCCCTGCTGTCAAAAAATTTATCCGTCATAAATAGTTAATAATACTCTGTTTTTTCGTAAGCTAGATAGTAATTAAGCATAGCAATTAATAGATAGATAGATAGCAATTAAGGTTGTTTCCCCTGAATTGTTTGCTCATGATTTTGCTGAATGTAAAAATTCTCGACGTGTTTAATTACGGATACTCAATGATTTTCAAATCACCATAATATCAAGTTAATCCCTATTGATGTGGAGATTTTGCTGACTTTTCCTAATTACTCAACCTGATTTTGGATTGTGAGGAATACCAAGCTATACATTTTCAATGAGGAGTTTTAAAAAAATTCAATTTCTGTACTCCAGGATTGAGCATTACTATTACTGACTGTGATTTTGTATTTTTAAAAACATTTTAATTTAATTAAGTACTATTAAGTCATTGTTGTATGTTCGTTCGAATTATTTTCATTGATTTAGGAACGCCGGTGACGTAGCACCACTACATTATTATCTCGCCATTTTAAACTCAATTTGGTGGAATTTTAAATACAAAGTTTTAAAAGAATTGTTGTTCTTCCTGAAGTATTTAGATATAGAATTAATCAAATGCTTTCCCGTTAATTTGTTTGTACCTGTTAATTTGTAGATTTATTTCGCGTATATGAATCGTGAACTTTAGTCATTTCTTTTATTGTTACAATATCAATCAAGCAGTATAATGTATGATTATGTTCTGTCATGAGAAAAGGGAAAAAACAAATGACTGGAACTCGACTGTTTTGTGTAATTGTAAATAAACGGGTATGAAAAATACATGAATATATTCAAGTTTTTTTTTAATTGCAAACCGAACTACTTGCCTTGCATATTAGTATCCCGCACAATACCTAATTAGGAATTATTTACTCATTGTGTTTTATTATTTTTTTTTTGCATATTGTATGTTTATACAGCGTATCGGATTGGGTATGTTTATAAAATTGTACTATATGATGATGTAAATGATGCCCCATTGATACAATAGAATTTGCATAAATATACTTGAACTAGCAGCAAATTAGGCAAATTGATCGAGGTACTTATAAAAATACAGTCGCGATGTACCCTCGATTTCACTTCAAAAGTTTGTTTGTGTAGTTTTGATATTTATGCATTGTCATTGTGTCGCGAAGAATTATGGTTTAAATTAGAGTGTTTTCACCTGTCTGTATAATGACAATCTCGCCCAAAAAAAATCTTATGGTAGGTAGTTCTTATCTTTTTCTTCGACCAACTTACTTTTATTGTATATACATACCAGCAAATGCAATTACTTGTAAATTAAAGTATTTCATGGCTTTCCCACGAATTCCTATTTATCGACTACAAATTCCTTTCTCTTTCCTTGTACACATTTCTGATTCGCGTAAAGTACTTCAAAGAGCTAAAAAAGTTAATACTTATTATTAGTGGTAAATTAACCATAAATATACATCAATCTAACTTGAATGTGAACAAGATTTCAATTCAGGACGAAAAACTTGCTTGGATTTTCCAAACATGTCGGAGAAGCTCTCTCTCTCCCTGGTTAATAATTTAAACGAGGAAAATCCTTAAATACATTAAAATATGATATATCGAATTACTTCCAGCGCGCAATCTCAAATTAAGTCAATAGGTTCGTCTACTAAGTAAAGTGTGACACTATGACGCTTATCATACGACTGTTTTGATGACGCAAGTGCATATGAATGCGAATATACCATTGCATCCGTCAAAATAAAGATGTGGAAATGTGCGTTTGAATTAACAAACGAGAAGATTAGTACAGCAACATTAGTAACAATTTAGGGTCACTACAAGCACGCCTGGCTGAATAAAAAAGTTGCTCATTTGCTTTATACAATACATACCTCGTAAAGGTAGACGCATTTACAATATTATACCCCAAGCATTTTTTTCGCATGAAAACCTGATCTTGAAAAGTAGTCATTTGCAAAAATCTACCAGCTTCACGCATGCCGAAATTGCCACCTAGTCTAGTTAGAGTCGAGTCGATTAAATAATTTGTGCGACACATACATTGAACTAGAGGAAACCCCTCCTCCATTGGTACAGTCAACAGTGTTGGTTGAAGCGCCTATTGTTTCCTGGTAAGCCTTGCTTCATTTCATTCATGACTAGAAACCTTTTTTGGATTTCTTGCTAGTCGTAAACGCAGGTTCTTACACTGAATCTTAATTGATAAAAAAACCTAAGATTTGGATGGAAGTATTATGCACACACAATAATCGTTTTCGAGGTAAATGAAGTAAAAGTCTCTTTTCTGGTTTCATGATAAAATATGATATTTGGGATTGTCTTACAATTCGCAACGTTGCGAAATACGATGCGATAAACTTCTATTGTGACAGGATGCGTTCTACCTGAATAAGTATAATATTCAACCTGTAATGAGAACGTTTTTTGTCGTGCGTTAGTTCTGCTTTAATTTGTAAAATCGTAAATAATTCCACGAAAATTAATGCAAACGAGTAAAGGTAAAAGTTCCCATACGGATGTTGATGGATTGTTTAAAGAAAATGGATATAATGGGGAACTCCATCCACCTGAGATGGCAGTTGAAAAAGTTGAGGTATTGCAGCAAATCGGAATCTCAGTTGTCCGACACAAATCAAAGGAGAAGGAAGAGTCAATCAAAATTCGGAAGAATTACGGATATAGTCATTTTTTAAAAATATTTTCCAATCTTTCCGACATCAATCAAAAGTTCATTTCACCTCTGCAAAAATGGAACAAACGATATATTCACACCATCCTAGTCAACGTCAGCGTCTCAACCTTGCCATTACAAATTGCAAGGAAAAGCAGCAATTTCTAAAAAACAAGAGCTGGTCGAAAACAGTTTCTTCAAAATTAGTAATTGTTTCACTGGTCATCATAATCGTAGCTGTATTTCTCATGGACGTTGCAGACGCCAGACCAAGTCCAAGTATTGGAGGTTCCAGAGGACGAGTCTCAGCCGGCGGAGTACAATCTTTACTTCCTTGCACTCATACACATACGATTCTGAAACGAGTTATTCGGTCTTCAACATCCAGTCGACACTCCAATGGAAGTGTACGGGATTTTACCGATTGTTGAAAAGTTCCTATTTTTTAAAAACTATTCTCTATGTAAAAAGAATTTTTTGTTAATAATGTATATAACAACACTTCAACCGTGATTTGAAGCTCGACTGATAATTTAATTTTCGCAATAAATGTATGAAGATACTTGATCGCATCATTCCAGCAGTTGCGGCCGCTGCGTTTACACATAAAGATTGAGTTTTCCATGGCCTATCATGATGTTGTAAATTGCCTGGACAAAAATTATTGAAGAAGTCTTTTTAGAGAAATGATAGGATAAATTACTTTTAGAAAGCAGCTAATATGTGATTTGATCTACCTACCTGCCAACAATTATGAACCGGTAGGAGACCAAACACAGCTCGGACGTTTTTAGCCTCCCTCCAAACAAATTCGAAATCTTGCCTCCACCTTCGCATTTCCTCTCTACGAACTCTTACTTCAGCAGCAATACCAGCAATATTATCATCAGATCGGTGGACACTGAAGTTTGTGAGTTGGAGCCTTAGATTGGACAATAGTGTTTCTAGTTTCCAACAGCGGACCATGATTTGAAACAGATACAACCTGAAACTTGTACCGTTCACTTCATAGAAACGTTTAAATGCATCGTCAATTTTTTGTCGTTCTTTTTCCCTCCTCCTAAAATTTGGTGTCAAAGCGGAAGCTAGGAAGTGAAGTAGTCGATACCAGAATCGAATGACTGGACAATTTGAGGATTTGCCCCTTCTCAAGCATGTGCCGCTATCATTTTCATTCAGTTTTTCAGTCCGTGCTCGTAAGGATCGAACTCGTTTACTAAAACTGGTATGATTTCTCGCGTAAGAAAAAATTTTCGCTTGAAGATACTTCTGGGAATTCCGTAGGTGAGGAGCAAGATCTCTAATTGTATCACGAATCTCAGCTATTTCTAACAGAATTGGTCGGAGATATTCCTGCATAAACTCATCCTCTTGTCTATATCTTTGATTTTCGTCTAAATGATGCAGCTCAACGCGGTTACGCATCATGGGAAGTTTCGAACACGAGCGCGAGTAGTCTTTTGCTACGGAAGTGCTGCTGAGAACTGGACTGAAAATGTTGATGAACATTTTTAGCAAATGGAAAAAACATTTTTGATGGAAAATCCAATTCTAGAGTTTTATTCTTACAGGAAACTTGAGATGTTAAACGGCTCATCAGACAAACTTGATGAGGATTCCAGTGCAATCTCCATTTTGTTCAAAATTAAGGGAAAAGGACTTGTGCTTCAAATATCCAATTCAATTAGCTATAAGGCTTAAGGTTAGGTTAGGTTATGAATAGCTATATAGCATTTAAGTCGTCAGTTAAGAATAAGGAAAACTAACAGTGTGGCGGATGTGTGGAGAATTTAATTTTGAAAAAATGGAATAATAATCTAAGTAAAGATTCCTTTTTAATGTTTCCATAAAAATCTCCAGCCAGCATGTCAAGGAATTGATATTGTTTTAAAATACCGCATTATATCAAAGGAAGATGTC